>CAUYRT010054677.1:0-22096 GCA_963574885.1 Lepilemur ruficaudatus | reverse complement strand
GGCGGCTCACGCCTGTAATCCTCGCACTGTGGGAGGCCGAGGCGGACGGATCGCTCAAGGTCAGGAGTTCGAAACCAGCCTGAGCAAGAGCGAGACCCCGTCTCTACTATAAATAGAAAGAAATTAATTGGCCAACTAAAGATATATATAGAAAAAATTAGCCGGGCATGGTGGCGCGTGCCTGAAGTCTCAGCTCCTCAGGAGGCTGAGGCAGAAGGATCGCTTGAGCCCAGGAGTCTCAGGTTGCTGTGAGCTAGGCTGACGCCACGGCACTCAACTCTAGCCCGGGGAACAGAGTGAGACTCTGTCCCAAAAAAAAAAAAAAAACAAAAAAAACCAGACTTGCTTTTAGTCATTTAGGAACTAAACCCCTATTTCATTAAGTCTAGCTATTGAGTATTACATTAAAGTTCTCTTTATGGTGTTAACTGCATATCTTTTTTTAATTAGATAAATATTCAGTATTTATAATCCCTAAGTATATTAATATGCACAGTTGAATACATCATATACTATGATTACCTTTCATATCTTAATTTTTCCCTTTTAGTATTAATAATTGTCTTGTTTTTCTGTTCATATTTTCTTCATATCTATGAATCAATCACCAGACTAAGGGAAGAAAAATCTCTTTCTGTATTCAAGTATTTCAGATATATACCATTTATCTTCTTTTGTCTGGGACACTTGCCTTCCAGAACTCACCTTCCTAAAGCTCCATTCTGGTCTGCTGCTTCCTTGGCCTGCTGCATAGCTGTCATCCTGGAGATCTTCTTTAATCATAGTTCTGGGGATTCTTTTTACCTGTCTGTATCTTTCATCTACTATTTTTGGATCTCAGACTTTTTCTTTCTCAGTTTACTTTCTTGTTTTAGTGGAATGTGGCCTCCAGAAGCTTTCTTAGAAATGGTGTATGAGAATTTATTTTGGAGGACATTAAATATTTGCAACACTCGAATTTGCTGGATAGTTTTCCTGGTTATAGAAGTCTAAGTTAGAATACATTTTTCCTGAAAATTTTGAGGACATTGCTTCATGTCTTCCAATTTTCAGTGCTACAGTTGTGAAATCCAGTGCCATTCTAATTCTTGATTTTTGTGGAATGTTTATTTGCTTACATTCAAAAGCTTTCGGAATCTTCTTTCTCCGATGTACTGAAATTTCACAGTGTATACCTCTTTTTTAAAAAATAGGTTTTATATGATTTTTGAAGAATGTACTAAAGTCTAGTACCATGTTAAAAATAGTTTTATTTACTTAAATCTGTAATATTATGGCTAGAAGATATTCTTCTCAAGTTTGCAAGTGGTACTTTTTGGCTGTGGCCTTAAGAGGTGGTACTGAGTTTATGGGGATAATATTTGGTGCTTAAGAACAAAGTTTTCGAGGCTTGTAATCAGGAAAGTTGGAAAAGTCACTGCACTCTGCTAACTCCCTCTTTTGGAAGTTCATAATACATACAAGTATAGTAAAGGCCCAGGGAAATCCTATAGTAAAAGATATACTTGTAAACTTTGGCAGCATTCATCTTCATCATTTTTGGGCAAGGGAACCTTTGGAAAATCTGAAAACTATAGATGTAAAAGAGAATATTTGCATATTTTTTTCCTTTCAGTAATTCACATGTCCTTGAAGTTCTTGGCTCTAGCTCCTAACCCATGTGAAGAATCTGACTGGTGGCTAAATAAGCAGATTCGAACAGGGGTGACATTTTTCTCAGTGCACACATTAACATCCTTGAAATAATTTTCCAGTTACAAAGGTTTGGGAGAAGCTGATTTATTTAGTTAAATTAATCAGTGATCTCAAACTATTTGGGCAACTATTAATACTGTGCTTTCTCCAAGATTATTTTTGGTGCCACCAGAGAACATTTAAGTAGATAATGACCATTTTAGAGAGGCCCTTTAGGTAACTCGTAACTTTGTATTCCCTAGTGCCTTGCCCCCATAAAAATGCTTTTTGTCATATGAATAAATGAAGAAAAACTAAAATTTTTAAATTTCAGCTTTCTCTTATGAGAGTCTGACTCTCATGTATTAACAGTATTGGTTTGTGGACCACACTTTGAGTAGCAAGGTTTTGGAGAAACCTTAGCCAACTTATGGCTAAGGTTTAAGCCTAGAAATTTGGTGTATTTGTATTTTTTGTGCTTTCTTCCTTCATATTTAAGTATAAAAAGATAGTAGAATCAAACTACATATAGTAGGGTCAGATTAATATGTGTCAGGATCAAATTAATCAGCTAAATCTTTGCCGTTCAAAATGTGAACCATGACCAAGCAGCATTGGCATCAGCTGGGAGCTTATTAGAAATGCAGACTGTTGGGCCCCACCTTATACCAACTAAATCAGTATGGATTTTTCTTCAGTATGCATTTTGGCAAGATTCCAAGTGTTTCAGTATGAATATATGCACATAAAAATCTGAGAAATACTGAGCTAGACCACTAATGTATGTTGTTTTTGTTCTTTTTGTGGGATAGGAATAGCTAAGATTTGTTAGGAAAAAAGGATGTTTATTCTGTCTCAAAGGAAGTGGTAAATGGAGGTCGGTGGAAAGAAGATTGGAAAGCTTTCCAGATTGTAATAACAATAAGAAAAATACAGAGTCAGGAAGAAGCAGGATGAGAGTAATCAGGAAAGGATAAAGGATGTGACAAATAGACCAGCCTAGTGGGACTTAAATTACTGTCTTGAGAGATAAAGTACAGCCAGTTATACTGTCACAACCTTACTAGACTGAACTGTTCTGATGTTTTTTGTACGTATTGACAGTCTTTCAGAAATGGCATGCTAAGTCTTCATTTAAGTTTCCCATGATGGTAACATATTTTAATCCTTAGAAGGTCTTTATATGTAAAAATACAAATTGCATGTGAAGTAAGAATTTATAAATTATGTAATAATCATCTTTTAAACTTTAGTTCAAATTTAGATCGTATGAGTTGAGGGTGATTTCTTGCCTTGCTTTGTTTTTCACTTATCAGATCTGTAATTTGGTTATCAGACCTATAATTTGGTTACACTGTACCAGGCCCAGTCCCTCTTTTGGTATTATTAGAGAGCAGTGTGGAGCATATAATATAGCCTTTCTTCATTCTCTTCTTGGAAAATTGGATAGAACTGTTAATGTACTGACTTTGGGTTTTTATCATCCTTTCTT
Organism: Lepilemur ruficaudatus; assembly: GCA_963574885.1. Lineage (NCBI taxonomy): Eukaryota > Metazoa > Chordata > Mammalia > Primates > Lepilemuridae > Lepilemur > Lepilemur ruficaudatus. The sequence continues at coordinate 18,930 of CAUYRT010054677.1, read as the reverse complement.
GTTGCTCACTGAAGAAGATTGGCATGAAATGGGTGTCAAGCATTAAGGCAAGGCCTGACAAATTTGGTAGAAAAATAATAAACCCATTTCACAGACAGTTATTCCTTACATGGGCAGAGAAAGGAAGACGAGCCAAAGGTACCAGCTCTCTGTGTCCCTTGCTCTACACTTGAAAAATATGACAAAGAAAGGGGACTAGGTGACAATTGTGCCTTGAGGGGTAGGACACCCTGCTGCTGAAGAGTCAGTTCTATACTGCAGCTAAGCTGTTTTGTAGTCTGCAGATAAGCCCTGGAAGGGTAAGGCAGTAAGGTTTCATGTTTTATCTGAACCACTTCTGACAGCATCTCAGAGAGAGAGGTAAGAGAGTGGGAATGGCCACATAACAACTTCTCACAAGCCTCTTGTGGTCCATGTTCCAGCAGGATCGTATGGCCTTCTGCCAAGACTTAGATTTAGCTGCAGTTCAGTTCTTACCTCTCTGGCCTCTTTGGACACATGCAAGGTCTCCAGGGTGCCATGGGTGAGCCATTTCCTTTCAATGGAGGTAAAAGTAGTATTGTTTCTTCTAATTATGTCAGCCAGTCATGCTGAGAAAAACAGAATAGAGATAAGGGAAAGAGTAGTGAAGTGGGATAGGAGATAACATCCTTACAGTAATGAGCATTTTGAGCATTATGTGTTACTATTGCTGTTGAGCTGGCTGGCCTAGCCCATGTTACTCTGAAATATTAACCTTCATTAATTCTTCTACTCTCCCTGGATGATTACTATTAAAGTGCCCAAGAGAATAACAGTTCAATCACTCATTAATACCTTAACTTTGGAAATCTAGCCCATGATATTTGTAATTTGGGACTCATATATAAAATCATAGTTTTTTCCTCTATTTAGAGTATCTAAATAATTATATAGCATGCTTCTCCTCACAGTTTCACCTGTTTTGGAGGATGACTGTATGTATATCTTTTTTAAAGTGCATACTGGGGCTCCCCAAAGAGAATTTTGTATATGCCACATAACCTATATTTTAATTTCAATTAAAATTCACTCAGTACTTTTCATGTGATACAGTAACAGCAGTCAAAAGTTTATTTCATTTATGTAAATGTTCTTGTTAGAATAACATACTTAACATTTTTTTCTTCAGAGCATTGCATATTGTTAAAAATGAACAAATAGACTGGCATAGTGGGACTTAAATTACTATCTCAAGAGATAGAGACAGTAGTACTACTAGTCATGTTATTTTACATATTACTTCTGTCAGTCACACCCTTTGTGGCTAGATGAGTTTTAGGTGAAGATCAATAGTAATCAAGAAGGCAGGGCTCTTTTTTTAGTAAGTTTCATGCAGATTGAGTAGGAGTGGCTGGACTTTAATCTGAGGACCAGTGAAGAAACCAGGAACCTAGGTTTGAGACAATGAAGTCCTAACTTGAATGATAGCCTTAGAAACAGAAAGGAAGGATTGAATCCAGATAGGATATCATAGAGAATGAATTAATCTCTTGGGGAACCTATTTGCACATGGAAGAGCAGGGATTCCTCTCTCTGCCACCACCATTATTTACCATTGTTTGGGAAGCATTATGACAAAAAATTAATTAGAATTATTAAATAATTGGAATAAATACTGAAAAAGGAGGGAAACAAATTCTATATATTTTTTTCTAGTAGTATTTTTATATACTAAGAGAGCCCAAGAGACACTGGAAAATAGCTACTAGAGTTACAAGGTAAACTGTTAAAGTGGCTGGTTATGAAATAAGTATACATGTATTTTTCTCTATGATAGTAATATACAGTAGAATGGAAGTGGGGGGAGATATTCCTCTCATGGTGAAAGAGCAGTCTTACTAATGTGCTAACAAGGAAGAATAAATTTCTAACTGGCAGCCACTTAAAGTAGCATAAACTCTGTCTCTAAGGTTAGTAACATGAATGTTTCTCCATGACAAGTCATAGGAAAGGGTGAGATATTCAAATTCGTTAGAGAACTTTGAGGAGTCAGCTGAGAAGCTGCCTAGTTTAGTTTCTATTTGAGACAGATCAGACAGAAAAAGGGACATGGACTTGGAAAATGCCCTCTGTGCCAGCAACTTCCTGGAGGAGTAAGCTGATGCACAGATAGAGAGGGATCCTGAAACAGTTGGCCTGCCAGACCAAATGCAGCCGGGAGAAGGTTGGGTGGGGGAGACGGAGAAGAGGGGGAAGCAGAGGAAGTTAAAGGAGGAGCAGGTGACCCTGAAGGAAGGGGCTGGTATGGAGGGAGAACAGGGGGAGCTGAAAGAGAAATGTCATCTGTGTCAGAGGAAGAAAGGGGGTAGAGAAATAGAAGTAAGAAGTAGCATACTACAGGTAGAATGAAGAACAGGATGTTTGGCAAGTTCAAAGAAAGCCTGTATATAGGGAACCTCTGACCATTTGCCAGGTGTTATGATTTAGAGATCCATTCTCAGGCCACACCTTCTGGTCATCTAACCTGTATTATGGCCAGGCTGTATTACAAAAGAAGACTAAATGTTTGGGACAGAGGTCAGTGAGTTCCAAGTTTTTCAAATTCTAAAGGAGACAGCCCAATGGGGAGACCCTGGGTGGAGCCAGCTGAACATTGCCCATGATGACAACTAGGAGAAAGAAAAGGATGTTTTAGGGATGGTCATATGTAGAAGACAGAAATATGAGAAGGCATCCCCTACTCAGCTGACCTGAGGAATTCTGACCAGACATCAGGTGTCCCTGAAGCCTGAGTCAGACCGTGCCCTGGATCTGGCCAAAAAACAAGTGTCCTGAGTTCTGAACCAGACCTGAATCTTCTGATCTTCCCCCCAAAGCCAGGCATCCCTGACTCTGAGTGAAGATTGATGGGGGGAGTGCCCCCCACCCCGAAAGTGGCTGGGAAGTATTCTTCCATGCTACCCTCCCAAGTGTAGACCCAGCACTGGGTTTTCCCTGGACCAAACCAAAAAGGAAGCAGTTTCTACCTTGTGTATATGACCATTCCCAGAATTTCCAGAGACCAAGAGACTCACAGAGTTCCAGACCATATTGAAGGCAAGGAAAAGGAAATCCTAAGAGCTGCACCTCAGGGGAGGGAGCAGTTTAGATTGAGTTCCTCTTGTGAAGGTTGAGAAGTGACTCAGCTTCCCTCCCCATATGGGGTAGAGAAGTAATATCTCAGTCCCAGTGAGGGTAGCCAAATGTTAGGGTGTGAAATTTGTGCATTCACACGGTAGAAAGAATTCTCAGTGATTGGGATAGAAAGAAGCACCAAGTTTATTTACTCCTTCTCTGAAGAGGAGGGCACAGCACCAGAAAATAAAGAGGTGCTGGCCCCGAGGCCAAACCACTCTGATTCTTTATTAAGGCAGGCTGAGGAGGGGTGGGGGGGATTGGTTAAGATTATAGCTCTATTAGTAAAGAGAACTCAGCTGAGAACTCAGCTGAGAAACTGCGGAGTTTGTCCTTTTCTGTCTCTCATGTAGTACAGGAATTGTTTTCCTCATTCTTTTCAATAGTGGGAGACATCTGGTGTCATCTCTCCTTGAAGAGGTGGGGGATGCTCATGTCTCAGCTGGTCCAGGAATGCTTCAAGGCTGTTTAAACAAGCTTGAAAAGACTTTTTATAGGCACTGGGGGTCCATCAGACTGTCTTTCTTTTCTTCCCCTTTCCAGGAGACTGCTTTTCCCTTTGGAATGTTAATGAGGATTTATGCTCCTTTGTTAGCTTAGCTTCCTTTAACTGTTAGGTAAACATCTCTGTAGGAGATACATTCATGTTACTAACCTTAGAGACAGGGTTTATGCTACTCTAAGTGTCTGCCAGTTAGAAATTTATTTTTCCTTGTTAGCCTGTTAGTAAGACTGCCCTTTCACGTGATATTAATAGTACTGAAAGATATTGAGGGGGGAGAAAACTTCAGGAGTAAATTTAACAAGGGAAGTACTAGATCTATAAAAACCTATAAAATATTTTTGAAGAACAGAAAAGAAGATTGAACAAATGTAAAAACATAACTATATTCTGAGGTGGAAATGCATAAAATTATTAAATATCAATTCTCCTCAAATTAATAAATGCTTTTAATTTGATTACATTTTAAATCCCCTGGGATTGTTTTTAAAATTGAAAAAAATATCTCGAAGCTTATATGGAAGACCAGATATCCAAGAATGGCCAAGAAGTGAAGCTAGGTAGGACTTGCCTTGCCAGATGTTTAAACATACTGTATAACATCTGTGGCTAAAAGAATGAAAATGGCATTGGTATAGATAAGTTAAACAGAATGTTTAAAAATAAAACCCAATAAATACAGGAGTTTAACATATTGACCGTGTGCATTTTAATTCAGTAGGAAGAGGGTAGGCATAACCAACTATACACATGGCACAAAAGACGTTGAATTCCTACCTTGTATTACATACCAAAATAAATATTAAAAAATACTTAGAAGGAAAATGTAGTAGAATATATGTATGACCTGTGTGTGGGTAAGACCTTTTAAACTAAGTCATGTCACATAAAAGGTATAAGAGTGACAGACATATTTGACTAATACCCATTACTCTTCTCTCTATTGTGGAGATACATATACATATATATGTGTGTGTGTATGTACATATTGAGATGGGATCTTGCTGTGTTGCCCAGGCTGGTCTTGAACTCCTGGCCTCAACTCCGATCCTCTCACCTCGGCCTCCCAAACTGCTGGGATTACAGGCATGAGCCACCACACCATGCCCTGTGGATATTTGTATAGATTGAATGTGATTCTTTTGTATATTTCCTAATACTGAAAACCTGTTAACTTGGAGTCTAGTAGAGAATTTGGGTCATGTAAGGTCTGTCATATACTTTGAATTGGGATGTACTCATTAGGACAGATAATCAAAGATAATCAAAAGTATTAGAATTTATTACTGTTACCGCGTGCTTCCAAAGGTTATTGCAAAAGATACCTCTAAGACATAGTATTTACTGTTTTTTATTCTGTTTATACCAGGCTGTCATAGCATCCTAAATTGAGTTACCTGTACTATTTTCACTATGGAAATCAGTGTCCCTTTTAGTTTGAGTTAGTTGCAGCTGATAACAGTTGTCACTTTTTTTACTCAAGGGTATGAAAGTGCCAGTATGTCTAGCACATGTGAACCTTGCAAAAGTAGGAACAGACATTCAGCCCAGACTGAAGAGCCTGTTCAAGCAAAAGTATTCAGCAGAAAGAATCATGAACAGCTGGAAAAAATAATAAAACATAGTAGGTCTACAGAAATATCTTCAGGTATGTTCTTTTTTGGTTTGCCTTAATTTAAGGAGGTCTTCATCTTAGATTTAAAAAGCTGTATTAAAGCAAGTTTTAAATGGTCTATCACACATTTGTGCCATGTGGAAGGTTTTATAGTAGAGATTACAGTGCACATTCATTGATATTAAGAAATGTAAGCTGGAAATATTTTTTGTTGTGATACTAGTTTTTGACACATTTTAATAAAATTCTTTCTAAACAAAGGATAGTTGCCGTTAATGTGGAACTAATTTGAAATTCTGAAAATCTTATCTGAGTAAGAATTAGATGTGAAATCTTACCACCCACCTGCTTAAAACCTTTGGCTCATCATGCCTACAGGAGAAAGGCCAAATGCCTTAATGTAACATATATGGCCGTTGAGGATTTTATTCCTTCTTGCCCCTCCAGACTCATTTCTTACCACCCTCTGCCTTGAGCCTTATTCTTTCAGAGTCACTAAAGATTTTTTTATAGCTATCACACTGTTTTTTACCTCAATAATTATTTTTTTGCCTCAACTCCTTTTTGTGCTCTGTAAGCCCATTTCTCTTCTGTACTGTTAGTAAAATTTTAATTCCAGAACCTTGAAATTGCATTCTAACCCAAGCTGGGATTGCTTCTCCTTTCTCCTTTTTGTTTTCATTGTAGCCTGTGTAAACCTATTTTGTTACCTGTATCATATTATATAGTATTTACCTGTTTAAGTGTCTGTATCACCCTTTCAAGTCCCCTGGCAGCAGATAATACTTTTTCATATTTGTATCTTAAATTTCTGCTTAATGCCTGACACGAGATAGGCTCTCTGTGTTTATTGAATGAATGGAATCATGTGTATTTGCCGCCATTCTACTTTAAGTAAGTATCTGTACTTTCCTGATTTATGAAGAATAAATACATCTCAAAGAAATATTTTGAGGGAGACAGTAAATATAGACTGATAATCTGAATTGTCAAGACCCTTGTTGAAAATAACAGATGCAACCATTTGTATCATGTTTTATTATTTATAAATTACCAACACATCTCTTTTGAACCTCATAATGTCGAGTTGGTTTTATTTCCATTTTTCAGATGAGGATACATGGTCAGAGAGGGTACCTATTTTTTTTCCGTCACTCATAAAAGACCAGTAATATAAACTGGTACAACTTTTCTGGAAAGCTTCAAAAGTCATGCCCTTAATCCAGTAGTTTTACTTGTAGTAATCTATTCTAAAGAAACCAAAGTGGACAAAAAATATTGGGATTTAGTGTTGTCTGAACAATGTAATTCTAATATATAAACAAAAATTTGAATTAAAAAAGACTAGAAGAAAATGTACCAAAGGGTTACTTAATAGTGGTTTTATCATCTTTAAACTTGTCTATACTTTCTAAAACTTTTATAATGAGTATTTATTATTTTTGTAATCAGAAAAGAAACATCACATTTGTTTGTATTTTGAAATGACTTCCTCAAGCTCAGATTGCTAGGAGATGGTAGAGCTGAACTTTGAATCCTGGTCTCCTGTAAAGTCCAGGATCCTTTTGGCAAAAATGTCAGTTCTATTGTCTCAAACCTAGAATGTCACCAAAATTTTATAATTTTCATGTACTTTCACTATCTTTACCAAGTAGTGATAGAATAAATAGAGTGTAGGTTGAGGAATGGCATTAAACTGAAAGGCTTAATAAATCAAGGATCAATTACTTTAAAAATTAATAACTGGTCATAGTAATTCAGACCTTATTACTGTCACTTGGAAAAATATAATGATTGAATTTTGGTGAATTAAAAAATGTTTGAATAGCGTAAATTTGTGTGTATTTACGTATTCACATTCTAAAAAGATTTATTTTTAGTTGTAACCATTACCCTAAAATTCTTTATAGCATAACATGTTGTAACTCTACCCATGCTATATGATTACTAGAGTGTAACATGTATGACTGCCAGTATTAAATTATACAGTCATCTTCTCCCTCAGGAGATGTGGGAGGTTCACCCAGATGTGTATGCTTCTGAAAACACATGACAGAAGCTTATTATGTTAGTCATTGTCAATCACATTAATGCAAATATATAGCAAACCTTTTGAGATTTTTTTCTTGATGAGATTATTTTTAAATAGAACATAGGCCATACCTTGTGATAACATTTAGTTCAGGCAAGCGATTTTGAAGAAATTTACCTATTTCTTTTTTTCATTCACTTATTCATATTATAGACCCTGTCTTTACTACTCATACACATTTTATGTTCATCCTTATGTCTGCCCTTTCCTACAGCACATGCTAGGAGAATACTACAGCAGTCTAACAGAAATGCATGCAATGAAGCGCCAGGTAACAATCTGCTTAGTTTTGGGTGTCCACTTTTTGTTAATTTTTTTCCATTGGTCCTAAAATTTTTAGTTTTATTGTTCTGATTTTTTTTAAGATTTAGCTTAGTGTATATATATGTTATATAACTATTGTAAAAGTGAAAGAGAATTCAAACTCAAAATTCTGAAGCCATACATTTATAATTCTTGGTTTGTAAAATTGACTGCTTTTCTTATTTTCCTTTTCTGTTTGTGTATGTGACCTAATCAACACATTCATAAGGGTGATAGAAACCTTTTTTTATGATATAGTATTTGTTGTTTATTTTGTACTTATTAAATGCTTAAAAGCATTATATTTATTAGAAACAGAAATATAGTTATTTTTATATTATTATTGTTTATTTTTTGTTTCCAGTCAACATCTATAAAAAAAATTAACCTTCAAACAAAAACAAGTATGACATGCAAAGACTATGATAAATAAAGATCATGAAAAATTGCAGATTCCAAAATGCTATTTTTGTCTCTAATCTATGTATTTTCATTAAATATGTATAATTTAGAGTTGTAAATTTTTTTTAACTCCTACGGCTGTGCATGAGTTAAAAATAAAAGCCTGTTTGAACTTTTAGGGGAATATAAAGAAGTAAAACGAGGACCCAGAACTGACAAAGCTGAATATATCAATGGCACTTCCAAAAGAAAAGAACTCTGAAAATAAGATAAAAACAAGATGAGATCAGAGAAATCTGACTGAAATAGGGATTTTTCTAGCCACAGCTAATCAGTTTCAGTCCAGGAGGAGAAACTGGTGTAAACTTTCCACCTCTTGACTACAAGGGGGGTTGAGGGGGGATGAAGCTTGTGTTTGGCATAATTTATTGTTTGGGAAAAACTTAATTTTTAATGATATATAATTTAGATAATTTTATCACATAAAGAGATATTAAAGATGTCATTAAATACACTTTGTTCTTATAGCTTTGAAATAAACATTTTTGAAATATAGTATATAAATTGAAAGTTTGCATATGAAATAAATCTTTTTATCTAGATTTTTCCTATTAATAGAGTTTTTACAGAGATATTTTGGTTCCTGCTTATGATAGTCATTTTTATAATAATATATCACATTTGAGCATTTTAAAACTGTTAAGAGAACTTTAATATATTACTTCATTTTAAATTCATAACAGGCAAAATAGGGAAGTTACATTTTTTATTATTAAGATATATAGAATTAATATTTCATTATAAATATTTTGCACTATTAGTGTTGTTTTCTGCTTGTGAAAATCAAGACTTGAAGGTGTAAAATTACTTAGTGAATTAGTAGAAAGTTTTCCATTAGAGCACATTCCTTTTGCATTTTCTTATCCCTCTCTTGCAAAAATGAATTAAATAAATCTTTATGATCTTCATACACTTTTTGAGAGAGCAACATATAAAAACAAACATTTAACATTTTCTTTATTAGAAACCACTGATTTCTGGGAAACTTGAATTATTTAGCTATTTGTGGTTTGCTATTATTGCTCTAGGAGAGTTACAGAATTTGATAGCTACAGAAACTGGTTGGAGATTTTTTTTTCCATGGAGAACTCAAAATGGAAACAGTTCCTAATTTGTATTCTTAAAATTAAGGGTATGACTTCTATATCTTTGAGTCATAATTCTGTGTTAACAAATGCTTATATCAAAATTGTAGCTGAATAGTGGAGTGATTCTGTGGAACTGAAAACTTCTGTTGGATCACTGCCTGCTCCAATTTATACTGAGTGTGTAGAAAAAACACTGTAGTGACACTATTATGTTATAGTTACATATTCAGTTATTTATCAACATAGTACTTTTCTGCATGATAGATGAAGCTTGAGAATTTGATCTGTCTAGTAGACCAAACTAGGTAGATCTTAAAAATAGTAGCTTTCATTGACAACTTTCAGTTTATTCTTTTCTCCATTAACAAAAATAAGCAAGTTTACTTTTCTATAATGAAGTTCATATTAACAAAAAAAAAATTATTTGCACTTAGCTTGTTTCACTCAAGTGCTAAAAGATTTTCACTGATTGTTTCCATGAAGTATATAAAATTTTCCATATATTTTATGTGGCCAGAAATAAACATGGTCCCTAGTAATGCTAGGTAATATTATTCATACATTTAGATATTTCTTTCCTATATTTATCTTAATATTTTAAATTTATATTTATCTTGGCAACTTTAAGCTTCTTTTTCTATTTTAAAAGCCCTGAAATAGAACTGTGTTCTGATTTTTAAGTAATTTAAAGCTGAGAGTAAGGATGCAAGCTAATAGAAATTGTCATGAAGGTATTTCATGAATGTTAACGTGCTGTTTTTTAATATGTTCCAGAAACTGGGAGTGATTTTTCCATGTTCGAAGCTTTGCGGGATACTATTTATTCTGAAGTAGCTACATTAATTTCTCAAAATGAATCTCGTCCACATTTTCTTATTGAACTCTTCCATGAGCTTCAGCTACTTAATACAGACTACTTGAGACAGAGGGCTTTATATGCATTGCAGGTATCTGGTACCTAATATTCTTTTTTCTACCTTTATTTGTTATCATCTTCTTCATGAATTATACCTGGTTACTTTCTTAAACTGAAGCATGTTCTTGTTTCATATGCATTTTGATCTGTTTTCTTTGTGCTTTCTTGACATTTTTATTTAAAACTTCATGTATAGCTTAAAAAGCTTTAGATAAAGTCTCCTTTTGTGCAGTTTTCAGTGTTTTATCTTTAATGTTATTTCTTCCTTACACTCAACCTATGAGGTAAGAAATATTACATTTATTCTTCTACCTGCTTCTGCTTTTAAATTTGCACTATCAATTTGTGATTAAGCTTTATATGTTTTGTATAAATAACTGTCTTATTTCCTTATTTAGGACATAGTATCCAGACATATTTCTGAGAGCCATGACAAAGGAGGAGAAAATGTAAAGTCAGTGAACTCTGGTACTTGGATAGCATCAAACTCAGAACTTACTCCCAGTGAGAGCCTTGCTACTACTGATGATGTAAGCTGATAATGATTAGTGAAATGTAGGCATAATTTCAGTATGCAGTAAACAAAAGTTAAATAGGTTATTGTCAAATTGTGGGTATACCTAATATATTTGATTTTTAGTTTTTTTTAAAAAGCTGGGTATAATATATTACCAAATATATATATTACCAAATTATAATGTATTACCAAATTAAATAAATTTATTTTGAGGGTGAGGTATAAATGCAATCAAAATATGGTAGCAGACACCAAAAATAATACATAAATGATAAATTATGAGATCTAAAATAGTCATATTTTCATTGCCCAAAATAGGGGCTAATTCTTAACATACTTTTAATAAACATGTTTATGCAAGATATTTAATAAACCACACAGCAATCGTATTACAGTAAGAACCTTTGAATACATAAATACAAGATAAATCAAATCTTTGAGTAAAAAGGAAGCCTAGACTAAAGAAATTCATGCAGGGAAAAAAAAGTAATTTAATGTATTCTAATTGATGGAGAAAATTTTGAATGGAGTATAAAGGACCTGGAAATGGAGAAGAGTGGTGAGAAGAATGGTAAATTCAGTAAACTTTGCCCTCCAAGTAGCACCTATCACATAGCTGATTAAATGAATGACTAAACTGCTAGCATACTGGGGAGATAATGTGCTAAGGATTTGAGAGTCACCCTTTTAAAGGTTAAAATCTTGATTTTATTGTAAAATAATCGTATATGGTCCTGGGATAGCAAATACATTCTTTTTTATGACAACACTTGTACCTGGAGATTGATGGGTAAGAGTATATTGATTAGTAAATATCTGCTATAGGTAGAGAGTTGGAAGCATGTTACTGTGTTTCTGCCCATTGTTGAAATGTTAACACAGTAAGTTTTTTCTGAAACGTTTTCTCAAAAGATGATCTTGTCTCTTTCAGATACAGTAATTTCCTTATAACTTTACAGTGTCCTATATAAATTGATACATGTAATTGTTCCTTTGGAGTAATTGTTACTATAAATGATTAAAAATTGTGTACTAATTTTGTGGGAAATGTGGTCCAGCCAAATACACAAAAAGTAGATGTGTTAGGTTATATTAAAATTTATTGGGCAATGAAATAACTTGGAAGAAAATGAACAGTCACCATTCTCAGACATATTTTTAATTATAATCTTATTATTATTTATAATAATTAGATTATTATAAAGATTATTATTTATAATCTTAACTCCATTGCTTTCCCTTTTATCCAAGCTTCACATAGGCAGCATTACTTCCATTTATTTTAAAAGATTTGAGCACATTGGTCTGTACCATCAGTAGCACGTTTTGAAAATAGAGATACAATTTAGGATAAAGTTAACCTGAGAAGGTTTTAAAGTTAAATGAAATTTAAAGATGCTATAATACTAGATAATTAAGGACTTGGGTAAATAATTGTACTTAATATTACTTTCAAATAACTGAAACAGTTCTTTAATTTTTCTTCTAAAACTTAAATTCAGCACTAATGTCACCATCTTCCCTTTACTAATGCCATTTAATCAGCAGCAGCAGCACAACATCCAGTGTTTATACCCATAGATCTACAGCAGCACTGTCCAGTAGAACTTTCTACAATGCTAGGAATGTTTTGTATCTGCACCATCTAATACAGTAGCCATTATTAGCCACACGTGGCTAGCAAACATGTGAAATACAGCTATTATGACTAAGGAACTAAATTTTAAATTTTTTTTAATTTAAATAGTCACATGGTTAGTGGTTACCATATTGGATAGATCCAGAGTCTAATTTTTGTGCTTGTTAGGGCACGGTCCTTTGAACTCAATTTATGGACCTTTTATATATACATTTCAAGGTATGTAAGAGTCTTGCCCAGGGAAGAGAGAAATGAAAGTGAGAATGGGTATCTGGGAATTACAAGTTGAGGACGGAGTAGAGGAACTGAAGTTTAGGAAGAAGAAAAAACACTTTGCATCTTCTACTTTAGATTTAATAAAATGATAAAAGCACATCTATATTCAAGTCTTACTTGAAGGAGCAACAAAATGGTGTGCCTATTTCTTAAAATATGTTCCCTAATGCCTGAATTTCCTTTAATCAGGGACGTATCTTTTATTTCATAACTGAAGATAGAATACTTAAAAACGATAGCTAGGGGAAAGAAATAATTGTGAACTGTTTGAATCAAAATGTGAGACTTCCCCCTTCTCCCCATCACACTATACACAAAATTAGTTTGAAATGACTTAAAGTTCTATAAAAGTTAAAACTAGAAAACTTGTAAAAGAAAATGGAAGGGAATGTTCATTACCTTGACATAGGCAAAGATTTTCTAGGATACGGAAAGCACTAAATATAAAAGAAAAAAATTAATAAGACTTCACAAAAATAAGAACTTTCTGCTTTTTGAAAGATATTATTAGGAGAACGTAATCCCAGTACATATATCTGACAAATAACCTTGTATCCGGACTGCATAAAGAACTCTTACAATTCAAGTATAAGACAAACAACTCAGTAAAGAACAGGCAAGTGATCGGAACGGGCGCTTCATGAAACAAGATGTATGAGTAGTTAATATGCAAATTACAACCATACAAAATGCCAGCTTACTCCCAGGAGAATCGCTAAAATGGTTTAAAAAGATTGACACTCCAAGTGTTGGTGAGAATGTGAAACAATTAGAACTCTCACACTGCTTGTGGGAATGTAAAAATTGCACAACCACTTTGGAAAGCAGTTTGGCATTTTCTTATAAAGTTAAGCATAAACTTGGCATGTGACCCAGCAATTTCTCTTCTAGGTATTCATCCAAGAGAAATGAAAAATATGTGCACAAAAATACTTGTACACTAATGTTCATAGCATCTTTAGTCATGATAGCCTCAAACTGGAACATCAACAGATAAATGGATAAACTGTGGTATATCCATACAATGGAATACTATTCAGCCATTAAAAATAACGAACTTCTGAAGCACACAACAACATGGATTAATTTCAGAAACAGTACTGAGCGAAAGAAGCCAGACACTGAAGAACACATACTGTATGGTTCCATTTATATGAAGTTCTAGAATCAGCAAAACTGGTCTACAGTGATAGTAATCATGAGTGGGGTGGTCGAGCTTGACTATAGAGGGTTGTGAAAAACTTCCTGGGCTGATGGAAATGGTCTTTAGAGAAGTTGGTTACATGAGTGTACACATTTGTCAAACTAATCAAACTGTACATTTAATATGGGTGCATTGTATATAAATTATTTCAATAAAGTTAATTTTTAAAAAAATACGAATGATGTCATGTTTTTGTTCTGATATGAGACAACCAGGTATATATACTAAGGTACTAGACATTATTATTAGGGTTTGGAGATACTAAAATGTCCATAAGGGTATAGAAATAACTTAAAATGTTAACTTTGCCAATTCAGAATTTAATCATTAGCTGGCTCTGTGTATTTTAAACTACATAATGACAAATGTTCTGCAAAGCTACTTAATATTTTTATGTTCTCTGTGCCTCTGTATTCAACCTTTAATAACTTTGGTTATATCATAATCTTGTTTGGATGGAATACACATGTAACTTATGAATATCTCTTTAGGTGTATAGTTTAATGGAAATGTGTAATTTCCCGGTTAGATTCTTAATATTTATTATACAGTTTTTAAAAGAAATATTAGTGATTTTTGTTTGTTTATTTTACTATAACTTAGGAAACTTTTGAGAAGAACTTTGAAAGAGAAACAAATAAAATAAGTGAACAAAATGATGCTGATAATACTAGTGTCATGTCTGTATCTTCCAATTTCGAGCCTTTTGCAACAGATGATCTAGGTAAGCAGAATTTTTTATAACCTTAAAACATGACTTTAAGTGGATCCAATACGGTCTTTGAATTGCATTGATAAGGAAATAAAAGTCTAAAAAGGCAAAATGTGATTGAGAAAACATGGACTTAAGTGGCCATCAGTCTAAATTCAAGAATATTCTGTCAGTTCTTTTACTGTGGCCCAACCATGTAACCTTTCTGACTCTGCTTATGCTACAGAAATGGGGACGTTATCTACCTTGCTGTGTTCTTGTGAAAAATATATACTTATGATAATGTATATGAAATGCCCAACTAGTGTAGTATCTGGAACTTGTCAAAGCAGATTTTCCTTCCTTACATTGTGACGTTATTTTTTTACTAATATGTTTTGATGAATACATGAAAAAGTCTTCTTTACATATTCTAAAGTATTTTTGTTCTGAATGCAGGTAACACTGTGATTCACTTAGATCAAGCATTAGCCAGAATGAGAGAATATGAGCGTATGAAGACTGAAGCTGAAAGTAACTCAAATATGAGATGTACCTGCAGGATTATTGAGGATGAAGATGCTGCTACTGCCACTACAGTTAATAATTTAGAAGGTGTGTGTTTTATTGATTAGAAGTAATAATCATAATTCCATATAAAAAATTAAAAGCCCTACCTGATATATAACAGTAGTTTTATTAATGCTTTCTTTTAATTGTTAGGGGTAATAAAACTACATAAATGTTTATTTGTGTTATTGTAGCGTAACATCATCAGAATGTAGTAGTTAAACTTTGTCATAGGCTTTGTTTTTGCTGATGTATCATTTTCTTTTTAAAAATAGAAACTCCTGTTATTGAAAATCACAGTTCACAACCACCTGTAAGTGAAGTTTCTACTGTCCCATGTCCTAGAATTGATACTCAGCAGCTGGACCGGCAAATTAAAGCAATTATGAAAGAAGTTATTCCTTTTTTGAAGGTAAGCATTAATTTTTTAAAGAAATAAACTTCCTGTGTTTTGTTTTTTGATTCATAGAAAAGACTTCATTGTAATAAATTCTGATAATACAGGTAAACAAAAGGAAAAAAAATGGAAAATCACTCATAATTTTGTACCTAGCGATAGCCCTATCAGCATTTTTTGAGCTTTTCTGTATTGTTTTGTATACATATATGCATATTCTGCTTTTCTCATTTACTATACCATAAATTTCTTTCCAAATCATTTTATAGGTTTGAATAGGGGGGGAAAAGAACTGAGAAAATGTTATAGAATTTGCTTAAATGAATTTAGTAGCAGAAGAGGGATTAGAGCCTTGAGATTACTTAATATAGATGATTTATAGACTCACCTCAAAAAGTTTACCATGATTTGGATTATTTTATAGTTGACACATGCTTCTAAAGGAAGATTAAGAAGAGATTGGCCTCAAATGGCTTGTTACGAAACTTAGGGGGTGATGTTGCCCCTTAAGACATTTCATAATATCTGGAGACATTTTTAGTTGTCAAGATGGTGTGTGGAGGGGGTGAGGAGGTGTTACTGGCATCTAGAGGTTAGATGCCAGGGTGCTGCTAAACATTCTACAATGCACAGGACATCAGTGGTAAAGAGGTTGAGAAACCCTTAGAAGATAATAAGGAATTTGGTAGAAAGTGAATATGATTGTAAGAGTAGTTGAAATTAACTGCAAACAGGAAGATAGGCAAAATAGAAACTATAGCATGGGTAATTCTCCTTAAGGTACAAAAAGGAAGTGATGAAACGTATTGGATTAGCCAGATCTTTTACTGGCTATTATCTGCTCTGGTGTGTCAGAATTGCCAAACCTCTCTGAATGTGTGTAGGGTGGGAGTCTGGCTTTTCTTATGAACGTATATTTCTAAATGTATATCTGAAAATTGAGAAGCATCTATGCAAGAAAAATAAAATGTCATATTATAGGAATTAATATTTTTTAAACAATAAGTAAGTTTATATCCTAACCAACTAGGATTTTTCTCAGGAGCACATGGATGAAGTATGCTCTTCTCAACTTTTAACTTCAGTAAGGCGCATGGTTTTGACCCTTACCCAGCAAAATGATGAGAGCAAAGAGTTTGTAAAGTTCTTTCATAAACAACTTGGAAGTATATTACAGGTAAGAGTTTATACTTTTATGACTTACCAGTATATACTATGTGGTTAGGGGTTTTTTTGGTTGTGTGCCATTTTCTGACATGACACAATTTATTCAGGTAGACATCCAATCCAGTATCCACTTGGGATGATATTTTAATACATTTTAGGTTAGTCCTTTAATTGAGTAAAAAAAAGATTATATTAGGACCTGTCTGTATCTTCATATAACTTAATCATTTCTAGGGCATACCTCAACTCTTAAAAATTTGATTGGTTTGATTTTCTTCTACCTAATGAGAACATTTTAAATTTGAAATATTTACAAAGTATTCTGTGACTTTTTCTAAAATAATTTTTGACTAGTCTGGGAGATTTTGGAAGCCAGAAGCCAGCTACTAATTGTAGAGACTTTTTAAGCTGAAACAGTAGTCTTAAATTATATTAAGGCAGTGGTTCTCAGCTAGGGGAGATTTTTGCCTCCCAGAAGACATTTAGCAACATGTGCAGACGTTTCGTTTATCACAGACGGTAGGATGGAAGGAGGTAGGGAGGAAAGAGGGAAGGTCAGGTACTGGCATTTAATGGGTAGAGGCTAGGCATCTTGTTAAATATTTTACAGTACATTGGACAGTACCCCACAAGAAAGAATTATCCGACCTTAAATGTCAATAGTGGCAAGATTGAGAGATCCTGTGTTAAGTAAGGTTACCTTATTTACCTCATATAACAAATATCTTTACCTTTATATTTACCCAAATGTTTTCGCATTGAGATAGTTCAGTGATGTGTATTGCTGCTCCAAATTAGATGATACATTTTCTTTTCATTTATATTACAAAATTTTCTTATGAAACATTGACTTACTTTCTATGTTTAAAACTGATTTGAGATACAGTATTATCAGTCTATTAACTGTTTTAAAACTTAGGCTTGATGCAAATTTCTGTCAATATAATATTCCCTTTTGTTAGTATTAAGACTAAAGTATACATTCAATATTAGTTCCTAACTTGTCCTCACTTTAATTTAATACCATTAACACATAAGGAATATAAGACATTGATGGTATTGTGCATTGTAGGAATCCTTTGAATAGAATTCACTGGCAAAATTTACTGGCAGAAAACTGAAAGACTGTGGAGCTCTTGTAGAAATATCTGAAGTATTAGAAATGTTTAGAATAACTTTTACATAAATGTATTTTTATAAATTTTACTAGCTAGTTTATTCCTATAGAAAGAAATAACTCCATTTTAGAATGAGGCTGAAAGATAAATTATTTATAATTTAAATATTTTTTATGAAGATCCAAGCAGCCCTTCCTCAGTTTTACCTGCTGTTATCATAATTGTGGGCAGATCCCAAAGCATTAATTTGGAAATAAAAGCCTAAGAAAATTGGACTGCTTTTTTTTTTACCCCATTGTGATATTTTCACAGGGGACATACTTGAAGAAAAAATAAAGTTAATTTACATTAAATATTGCCCAGAATATTGAAAATTTTTTATGAGCTAAAGCTTAAATTACTACTGTCTACGTTTTTCCTTCTGAAAACTGTTCAAGCACTTTTTCACCAAGCACCCAGCATATGTACTTCTTCCTATGGTTGTACTAGATAAGCTAGTCTTTTGACAGGGGAGAGGGGCAAACATTGAACATCATAGTTGTTTGCTTGTTTTCTAAATAACATAGTCCATATTTTTAGGAAGAAAAGAAGTAATTTTATTAAAAAAAATGTGTAGAATATAGTAGACTTCTTTATTTGATGATTGTCTATCTGGAATAATCAAAAGGGTCAGAATCTAGTTTAAAGAGAGTTTGTTTATGCACAGAGTTTGAGGAAAGCCACCTGGAAGCATAGATTCCAAAGAATAGAGGTCGATGTTTCCAAAGTGTAGACGTTTGGGATCATTTATGTAGATAATGTTTAGGGAAGCATAACAGAATTTCAGCATCTTTTTATGTAAGGCAATGCATAGCTACAACGATATGATTAGTTGAAGTGGTCTTTTTCTTTTGGGAAAGCTATATTTAACATTCCACAACGAAGATGCAATGGTCATGGGGCTTTTGTGCCATCATGTCTGACTTAGGTATAGGACAATAAAGGAGGTAGTTAATCTATACTAAAGATCAGTGATTAGAATGGGGGGAGGTCTGGTCTCTGGTTTCTCTGAGTTATTAATATTTACAGAACAAGAACAATGAAGGAAGAGAGTTAATTTATAAACTAAGAAACAGAAGTTGCAAACATGCTACTCAGTCTGCAGGGCTCCACTTTCTTGAAATTTTATTTTCTTTTATGTGATTCTTTATTTCAATTTGAATAGAGCTAAAGTTTACTTTTAAATTGATTCTGAAGAA
>CAUYRT010054676.1:0-196804 GCA_963574885.1 Lepilemur ruficaudatus | reverse complement strand
CCAGCATTTGTTGTTTTGGGATTTTTTGATAGAGGCCAATCTCACTGGGGTTAGGTGATATCTCATTGTGGTTTTGATTTGCATTTCTCTAATGATTAGAGATGTTGAGCATTTTTTTATATGTTTGCTGGCCATTATTCTATCTTCTTTGGAAAAGTGTCTGTTCATTTCCGTTGCCCATTTGTTGATGGGGTTGTTTGATTTTTTCTTACTAATTCTTTTGAGTTCTAAAAATAGATTCTTGTTATCAGTCCTTTATCGGAAGTGTAGAGGCAAATATTTTCTCCCATTCTGTAGGTTGTCTGTTTGCTCTAGTGATAGTTTCTTTGGCTGTGCAGAAGCTTCTTAATTTGATCAGGTCCCATTTGTTGATTTTTGTTGCTGCGGTGATTGCTTTGGGGGTCTTCTTCAAGAATTCTTTGCCTAGGCCGATGTCTGAAAGGGTCTTCCCAACATCTTCTTCTAGGATTCTTAAGGTTTCATGCCTTAGGTTTAAGTCTGTTGTCCATCTTGAGTGGATTTTTGTGAGAGGTAAGAGGTAGGGATCCAGTTTCGTTCTTCTGCATGTAGCAATCCAGTTTTCCCAGCACCATTTATTGAAAAGGGATTCTTTTCCCTAATGTGTATATTTGTCTGGTTTATTAAATATTAGGTTACCATATGCACATGGTTTCATCTCTGGAATCTCAGTCCTATTCCAAAGATCAATGCCTCTGTTGCAAAATTCTTTTAATAGGTCTCTCCCTGCTGCCCCTCTCCCCATAGTAGTGAAGAGAATGGATGGGAGGATCTAACTTGGTTCGAATCCCAGTTCAGTCTGAGTTTCCTCACCAGTTGAATGGGAATAACATTAGTCAACTGAGCTAGCTGAGTTACCTCAACAGTTAATTGGGAATAATAGGAATATCTTCTTGCAGGGTTGTTATGAGATTCAGTGGGATGTGACGTGTAAAGCACTTAGCAGAGGACCTGACTCATAGCACAGGCTCAGTGAATCTTAATCATTATCATCATCACTAATAATCCATCCTCGACCTGATCATCAATTTCCATTTTCTC
This sequence comes from Lepilemur ruficaudatus, assembly GCA_963574885.1. NCBI lineage: Eukaryota > Metazoa > Chordata > Mammalia > Primates > Lepilemuridae > Lepilemur > Lepilemur ruficaudatus. The sequence goes on along the minus strand of CAUYRT010054676.1, from coordinate 195,745 downwards.
AAACCCCTCTTTGATCACTGTCCTGGTTTAGGTCTTCCCTATAGAGACATTATTTTGCCCTGTACTGTAATTGTTTAGGCACTTGTCTTATTCCCATTATTAGCATTATGAGCTTTTTGGTGAAAGGAATTGGGTCTAATTCATCTGTGTATTCAATGCAGAGCCTCTCACACAAAATGTGCTAATTATATGTCAACCCCTGCTCCAAAACCCTCCAAAATGCTCCAAAATCCTCTGACTGAGGTCCAGGCTCCTATTTTTACTTAGGCCCCAAATTTGCCTTGAATTTCTATGGCCTCACACACATCCTCATGCTGTTCATATTGCATAGAGTCCCATTCCCACCTCCACCTCTCAAGCTCTTGTTAATCCTTCAAAGCCAGCTTAAATTACACTTCCTCACTGACAAAGCCCCAAATGCAACAGTCAGATGGGCTTCATCCTGCCACTCATCTCTTATAAAATTTGACTTTAGTCCAAGAGTCAGCAAACTTTTTCTGTCAAGGGCCGGATAGTAAATATCTTTGGCTTTGCAGGCCATACAGTCTTTGTTGCAATTAAACAACTCTGCAAAAGCAGCCATAAATAATGCATACACAAATGGACATGGCTGTGTTTAAATAAAACTTTATAAAAACAGGTGGTGGGCCAGATTTGGCAGGCTATAGTTTACCAATCCCTGCTCTAGTCTTTTACTAGCTACCTTTATGTTATGGTTATTTGAAGTCAGATCTCTCAACTTCTAGAATGAAAGTTTCGTAGGGGCAGGACAACATTTTTCTGTTGCCATCCCTCCTAACAGGCACATTGAAATTACTTAATAGATATTTGAAGAAAGACTGGAAGAATGAGTTAGGTAAGAGGGGTGAGAGTGGAAGAGACATATACAGAGGATACACAGAGAGGAACTGAGGACACAAAGTCAGAAAAAGAGGTACAGAGACAGAAATTAAGACAGGTAGATTAGATGAGAAAACTGGCAACAGAGCCCACAACAGAATCTCCTCGGTGTAAAAGTATAGAGAGGTTAAGAGCAGAGGATTATAAGCCAATCATGTTCTCCCCCCACCGCCCCTTCCTGTGTTGAACTCCTAACTTCCAGTACCTTGAAATGTGACTATATTTGGAGATAGGGTCTTTAAAGAGGTGCTTAAGTTCAAATAAGGCTACTAGGGTGAACCCTAATCCCATCTGCCTGGTGTCCTTATAAGAAGAGGAAATTTGGTCAGACAGACAGACACCAGGGGTGTTTGGGAGTATAAGGGCAACCACTCAGAGACACAGCAAGAGGACAGCCACCTGCAAGCCAAAGAGAGAGGCCTCAGGAGAAACCAGACCTGCCAACACCTTGATCTTGAACTTCTCGCCTCCAGAATTATGAGAAAATTAATTTCAGTTGTTTAAGCCACTCAGTCCATGGCATTTGGTTATGACAGCACGAGCAGACTAACACAGAGGAAAGCCAATTAGAAAATCAGAGAAGGAAGGCCCAGGTAAATGCTAATGATTTCAAATACTTTGCCTGTTATTTCTCAAAAATTATGGCTTTCTGAAGACATTAGAATTTTGTTCTATTGGGAGATGAGGGTGGGAAAGAGTTGAGAATGGATTCAGTTTCCAAGTTTGCACCTCCAGGCTTGCATTTCTGATGCCGCCAAATCGTGATGCTCCTGCCGAGTGAGTGTGTCCTGGCCAGTTGCCGCACAGTTCTCCAGAAACATTTCTTATGTGTCCATTCAAACTTAATCACCTAAATACCTGCCATTCCTCATGGACTTTAGAAAGGTTTTGTTTGGTTTGTAAAGTTTAAGGAAAGCATTTGATTTTTCTAGCTTTGTAAAAACTCCAGTTGGGAGAAATAATTTTATTTTCCCCTCTAGGTTTATTTTGTTTAGCTAAAGCCATTAGAAATAGCTTCAATTTTACATTTTTCTTCAGTCTGCTTGCAAAGTGTGTTAACACGGTGGTTGAATTTCAATGGTTTGGATTGTTTTGAATGACTTCTGTGTTTTTTGTTCCTGATTCCTCAAATACTGGTGCTATCGAGGTGACCAGGTGAAAGAGTTTATTATTAAGTAGGTATTTTCACGAAGTAAAGCCTTAGATGTGACTATTGGAGTTGAAAAACCTAAGGTTCCCATAGATTTAAGTTCAACTTGTATACCAAGAGATGCAGCTGCCATTATTTCCTCTGTGTAACAAGTGACTAATACCTCACAGAGCCACCTACTTGGGGCACAGGCCATGGCCTCCATTTCTGGGGAACACACGCTTCATTAGGTCAATAAACAAAACCACCTGGGGGGGGGTCTAACAGCGTTGCCCTCCCTGGATCCTGTCTTCTAGCAAATGGTGCCATAGGAAGTTTCCACTTGTATAATTTTGAGATGCTCATACCAGATTTCTAGACTTCATTATATTTTCCTAACTATTATGTGGAGTTAGGTGCTGTTTTTGTTACCATCATCCCCATTATACAAAGAAACAGAGGATCGGAGAGGTTGTCCAAAGCTGCCCTATATGTCAGTTCTCTTTAGCGACTGTGCCCTGCCAATCAAGAGTTTGCTGGTGGAGTAACCGGGGGCAGGAGCTGGGTTCTTTCCCATATGTCCCCTCTTGGTGCTTTGTGACATTAGGAATAGCATCATGGGTTACGATTTTCAATGCCACTTGCAATTTAACAAGACATTAACCAAAACAAACAAAATGCTTAACTGAGGGAATCAGTGACAAAACAGGCAGCATGGGAGAGCCTTTTTGACCTCACACTTTCCTAAAGATACTCTTAAAATCACACTACAATGGTGGTGGCTAATTCCACACCCCACCTCCACCCCCTGCACAGTAAACCTGTTCTTTTGTCAGACAAACCTGCCCCAAGGTGCACTAACTTCCCTAATAAAAATGAGCAAAGATCCTGCAAGACGGAGAAGAGGGACAGCCCCCAGGGGCCGGCGGAGGTGCTGTGTGGCAGCATCCTCCCACTGGTGGAGAGGCTCCTCCATGGCCAAGCCAGGACCCTTCTGCGTGGTGGCATTGGTGGGATAGCAAGTTGCGCTCCCATGCCAAGGAGTTGAAGTTGGTGTGGGGAAAAGAGAGAGGTTAGGACAGACCCCTAAGAGGAAGGTAAATCTTGAAGGACCTAGAGTCAAGAACCAGAAGGTTCTCTCTCCTTTACCAGTTTTGGGGCATCTGGGGCTCAATTTTATTGAAGAAACCAAGCATTTACATACACATCAAATGAAGAGGAAAACCTCTGACTTTTTGCCATATAAAGAGACTTCTCTGCCTTAAGCGTTCATTCTGAACCGTGGCTGTTCCCTGGACAGGCTGTTCCTTTGTCAGCTTGGGAAGATGCCCTATCCTGCCTTGCGGAGAAATCAAGGGACAGCGTGCCAGTCCTCCTGCCAGGACTGACGCCGCGTGCCCAAGTCACAGCCCCAGGCCCAGCAGCCTTCACACCTGCAGCGCCGTGATTTAATGAGAGCTGTCAGGGATTATCAAGTCATGAACTCGCTTGCATCCGCCTGGCTCTCATGAATGAGGCGTTTTGTTCAGCTCCTCTCACTTCGTGTTTCTTGGAGCCAGCACAAAGAGAAAAGGCAGAAAGTGAGCGGCTATTTTGGGCCACAGTCTTATATTTGAATATTACATGATGAAATCGTGGGCCTATTGGGTCTTTTATTTTTGCAGCTTTCTTTTCTCTTGGTCTTCCTCCCGCCTCAGCTTACCCCGCTGCCACCCTACCCTGGCCTTCCGAGCCCTGGGCCTGGCTGGTGGGCCTGCCATGGTAACTGCAGTCCCTGAGTCACAGCTCTGTAACTGACACAGAAAATAGCTGCTTGCTGCAAATATTCCAGGAACGGCCCCCAGGAGCTGGGCTGCAGAGGAGGGGCTGGAGGCCGGCGTCGGAGCTCCCGGAGTGTGGCACATTTAGAGTTTGTCTCACCCTGAATCCGTCTTGATCCAAGTTAATTTTCCAAGGGAAATCCAATGGGGAAAGGTCTTATGATTTAATGGTGTTTTGGGGCCTAAAGAACATTTGTCAATAAAAGCAAAAGAAAAATGGTGGCTTGGATACACAGTTGCTTTCAGTTAACAGTGTTTTTGTCACTTTGGGGCAGAAACGTTCAATGTGAGGCCTCCTCCCCAAGAAAATGATGGCCTGAAATGGGGCCAGGCTCTGGCCTGCTGGCAGGACTCTCTTCATCACGACAATAATAACTACCTGTTACGAACAATTAGAAACAAGTATTCTTTGACTGTTCTTCTGTCACCCCAGAGAAACCCAATGCCCTTGGCCGCCATTGGAGAAGAGAACATGGTGATTGTTCTCATTATGCCCAGACGCCCTCCTGAAAGCAGCCTGGGAAAGCCTCAGGTGGGGCTTCCCAGGTTGCAGGATTCTGTCACATATATTCCAGGCAGAAAAAAGTTCCATCCAGGATTAAAATTTTCTCTGGTGTTAACATTATTTATCTATCCACACAATGAGGAAGTATTTCCTTCTCAAAATAACACCAGCATCTGGAACCTCTGAAAGAAGCCCGTAGACTGAAAGGCAGATGGAAGATGGAAAATGAAAGGTGAGTCGGCCTGGAGGTCCACAGGTGAGAGGTTTAGAAGAGGAAAGAAATCATTGTTGAGTTGGTAACCGCTAAAACAAGGTCGTCAAGACAGCCTTCAACAAAGTAGCTCTTTGTGACTGTAAAATACTATTCTGGACCGAGTCCACCACAAACCACAGGAACATCCAACTTAGAGGCCCCGGGAAGGATTGAAACGCAAGCCCTGAACTTTGGTGTCCCCCAACAGGCAGTGGCTGTGGGCTGCAACAAGCCTTGGAAATCCTGAGGGGGTACTTCCTCACTCTCCAGCGTGGGCCTTGGCACTTGACTCTGTAGTTGGGACTCTCGCGTCCGGGGTAAGGATCGGTGTGGCCGTGCGCAGCTGCACATTGTGGCTTGGATTTCTTGTGATTTCTATGGATGGAGTTGAGTTGACTGTGGTGTCATGTAACCAGGACCGGCAATTCCGGAAATGTGAGGGTAAAAATAGCTGCAGACCCGCCAACCCCTGGCCGGTGGCACCACAGTGGACAGGAATGGCGAATGGTGGGCTGGAAAGTGCTGAGTTTCATGATCTTTTCTGCCTTCCGGTGGTGGGAGTTTCTCAGAATAAGAAGATCTGGGCCTTGGATTTCCCCCAGAGGTTTCCTCGGTGCTTCCCGGGCCTGCTGAGTCAGTGGAGTTGGGTTTGCGTGAGCTCTCAAGAAGGGATGTTGGTTTTTGAGAGTGGGGGCTTGGGGAGCAGGCTGACTGGGGCTCAGAAGCCAGGGGAGGTAACCACCAAGAGCACCCACTGGTTCCCAGCCTCCCATGGCCCCAGCATCCTGTCACAGAGGGTTCACAGCCTCTCAATCACCTTCCAAAGTGGAACCCTCAGAGCGAAAGCTTTTGCCTCGCTCCGTCTTTCTTTCCCCTTGCCAAATCTGTCTTGCACTTCGCCATTTCCTGCTTAACATCTTCACCCACGTTCTGCCTCTCCTGTCTCTGTAGGAAAGTTGGTGCAGTGCCAAGGCCACAGTCCAGTTCCTTCCCTTTGGTACCATCTCATGTACCCTCTGTTTGATCTTAGCCCCGAATCTCTCTGTACCATATTTTCACATTTTTCTGGTACATGTTCATTGCAAAAATGCTCTGGGACCCCCAGAGAAATGGAGAACATAACTTTCCTACATATGGCCTGCAGAGAAGGTGCATTAACTTGGACTGAGAGAAAGATGCACTTGAACCAAATGTACATCTCAATTCTGGAATGTCTCTAGAAGGGGACAAGTCTTATTATTTTAATGCTCACATAATAGTTTCAACCAGGCTGACGAAAGTTGAGATGGTATCAGCCCTTTGATATCCTGCTTTAATAACTTGATGGAAATAATTTTCATCTCTAGGTTAATCTTTCAAATAAAAGGTGCTTCTGAAAGGAATGGGTTTCTGAAAATTGTTGGTTGAGTCTTAAGCTTTTTTGGACTTTGCCAAACCCAGTTTATCCTTCTCTTCATCGTACTCATGCAGAACTTGACTTTTTAAGTGTTATTTGTATGTGCGCGTAGTGTGTGCGTGTGTTGTGTGTGTGTGTATTGTGTGTGCATGTGTGCATTTAGACTGCTTACTTCCAGGCTGGCCTGTGAGCTCCCTTTGAAAGGCACAGATTCATTCAGTTCTCCACTTCAGCACCCAGTAAGTGCTTATGAAATGTTTGTTGAATTGAACAGGATTACATGGATTAAAGATTCTTGTGGGAAGTCTTATTTACATCATTAATTTGCTTGGCAAATTCTTTCCTTGTGGATAGTAATAAAACACACTTTATTTCCAGTTCTTGTCTAAATTTAAAATCCCACTTTAGTGAGGTTCCATCATCTGTCAGTGAGTCTGTAGCTGGATGTCTTTGATCAGGCCTTTATTTCTTCCCACAGTGTTCCAAGGAGGACCCCAGCCTGCATGTCGGCTCCATTGCCTGGTGCTGATGTGACCAGGATGCAGGATGGTGCGTTTGGCCTGCTGTGGTCCTCCAAAGCCCACAGGCCCAATCCCGCGCTCTTGGCCCAAGTCAGGTGCTATCCATACTTGTGGTCTCATAGGGCAGGGCCATACGAGAAGGGCTCACTGAGGGGACAGTGTTGCATACATCCTGGGCACCAGCCCCACCTGATTCAAAGCCTGACTCCAGCACTTTCTCAGTGTGTGGACTAGGGCAATTCAGTTACTCTCTGATACCCAGTCTCTTTCCATAAGACAAAGAAAATAATACCTTGCCTGGAAGAGTGCTGAAAGAACTGGAATTAAGTATACAAAATGGTTGCTACGATGCCTGGTAGCTGTTTACTGGAGGAAAAGTTTTCCTCGCTGTGGATGAGTCACATCACCCTAACAAAAGTGGGCACTTTAGTGTCAGAGTCCTAGGCCAAGGAGACGCTGAGGAATACAGAGGCCAGGCCTGGTTGGCAGCAAAGAGCCCCGGCCTGAGACGGAGTTGGAGGAGAACAGTGGTGGTAGTCGATATGAATCGAGCACTCGCTGTGTACGAAGCACTACACTGAGCACCGTACGTGGAACGTTTCATTTAATCCACACGACTTCCATTTTGCACATGAAAAAAGTAAAGCTCAGGGAAGCTAGGTCCCATGTCCTAGTCCTAGCTAGATGAAGTCAGGTCTGTTCCAAAAAAGAACGGGCATCACACCAAGGGCAGGCTCTGCAATGAGCCTCACTGCCTCGGTGGGACCCCTGGCCTCCTGAAGCCTTCCCTGCCCTGAGCCCCGTTGCTGGAGTCCAGGATACAGGGATGGACCCACAGTTAAAGGGAAGATCAAGCCAGCTTCACACGGGCCACATGGCTGAGCTGGGGAGAGGGGAATGGGGCCACAATTCGGATGAGGAAACAGAGGCCTGCAGAGGCAAAAGGAAAGCTATGTCCCTCCATGTGACTGGTTAGGGCAGAGCCAGGACCAGCCCAGTCCTCCCAAGTGGGGATCCGCAAAAGGGAGGCTGACTTTGGGCAGCCTACTTCCCAAAGTCCTCGCATCCTCTGCCTGACTCAGCTGACAAGCTTTGGGGTGGGGGCGGGAGCAAGAAAACTGACAAAACCAGTGATAGAAAAAAAACCCATATTGGAACATTTAGCTTCCTTCAGGACCAGCTATAAACCACACCTCTGCCTGCCAAGCCCTAATCGTCATCCCATGGCAGAGTCCTCTCTTAGTCACTGTCTGCCCCTCCAGAGGGGCTTGTAAGACAATTATAAGAATTCAGCGGTAATCTCTCCCTATTTACATCTTTCAGTTTTTATTTCCCGGGGTTTGCAGATTTGCCGTCATTAAACATCCAAGCCCAACCTTCCCTTAGCCCTGAGCCCAAGCCGGCTGAAAAGGCTCTCAGCATATGCTAGTATCTCCTTCTGCCTGATTCCATTACGCAGGTCAAAGTCCCACAGCAGAGTCCCAGGATTTCCTGCCAGCGTCAGCAAGATCAAAAAGGAGAAAGACAAGTCCCTCGGAAGGGCGCAGCCTTGAGGAGCTGCCAGGTGAGCCAGACCGCTGGCTCTGTGGCATCTGCATGTCGGAGTCGGAGATGGAAGCCTAGGCCCAGAAGGGGCTGTTTGCCTGAGCAGAGGGTCCCGCGTCCAGGAGCATAACGCAGTGATGGCTGCATCCTGAGACCTGGGAAAAAACTAAATTTAGTGTGAGTGTCACAATCCATCACAGCTGGACGACTGGCGCGACATGGAGAATGAAAGGGCCTGCCGTCCAGATGGGGCCTCATTAAAAGTCTCAACCTCAGTTCTCTCTCTGTAGCCCTATCAGTGTGAGTGTGCACACATGCACGCTCACACACATGCACATTCAGATACATGCATGTTCACAAACATGCACGGTTACACACATGTATGTTCAGACACATGCACATTCAGATACATGCACACTCAGACACATGCACATTCAGATACATGCATGCTCAGAAACATGCACACTCAGACATGGACACTCACACACATGCATGGTCACACACATGCATGCTCAGACACATTCACACTCACATGCACACTCAGACACATGCACACACACATGCACGCTCATATACATGCACACTCACACATATGCACAATCATACACATGTACATTCACACATGCACACTCACACATGCACACTCACACACATGCATGCACACAAGCTCTGGATGAAGAGGGAAGTCTTGGAAGTTCTTGATCAGAAGGGAGTCCTCAGGTATGAGGCCTAAGGACACTGCTTCTTTGAAACATGACTCCTACCTTCGGTCCTGCGCTTGGCTGGGACCGGGACAGTGGTGAGAGCTACGGGTTGTGAAAGGCCAGGGACGCACTGGGAGTCTTTCTTCAGCATCCCCAAGAACCACTCCCTCTTCTTCTCGTGTCACCCCATATCAGCCCTCTGCACGTGTCCCTGGCTTTCTGCGAGGTTGAATCCTAGGTGAAGGGGCTCTAACTTTCCCTCTTGGGCTCCACATACTATGCCCTGACCTTGACCTTTTATGATTTTGGTGAAATACACCTTCTGCAAAGGTGACTGCGATGGGGAGTAAGCCCCAGGCTGGCTTGGAAGTTAGTGAGGGTGTGGCCTGTGTGTCAGGTGTACGTGTCGTGACCCCTAATTCTGAATTTTCAGTTTTGGGATCCATCAGAACAGCATCACTATGCTCGTTTGGTGACTTTATAATAAGCCTTTATAAAAAATGCTACTTTTGGTTTTCATTTTCTTTTATAAAACTACTAAAAACACGTGAAGACCAGTGGAATCAAGTTTCCCTAGATTCTCCCCACACAGGCGCTGCAGGGCCACCTGATTCTCTGTGGTGCCCTGTGGCGCTGGGGTGTGATGTGGGACCACCTAGGGGCCACACAGCCCTGAACAGGGGCAAGCGGTGGAAGGACAGGCGGAGCTCGGGGGGTTGTTGAGAAGTCACGATCCAGAGCTGTTGGGCCTGGGAGTGGGTGAATCAGAAGGTTTCCCTCGATGTGACTTTGGTGCAGAAGCACATCGGGTAAGAGCCAAAAGTCTAGCAGGGCTTGGAAAACCCCAGGCCCAGGATTCCGCATCTCCTGCACTTGCCAGATTTCTGTTGAAGGAAAATGATTTTCTTCACAAATATGTGCTTGCACAAGCTGCCTCACACATGGGCTGTAGCAATGGCCTGAGCAGCCCCCACCCACCCAAGCACCCCCAGGGTGAGCCGCCAAGGGTCTGGCCGAAAAGAGCCAACTAGTTCATTGTCAACAGATCGTCACTCTCCCAAGCATCCAGAGGTGGAGCAGATTTGCTGAGCCATTAGTGTCTGCTCACAGGCATTAGTGTCTGTTCAGAGTCATCAACCTTTAAATCCTGGAGAGCTGTGATGTATGACCTAGGACAGATCATTTCCATTAAATTGTTTTCATGGTACCTACATGAGGCCCCGTTCCTGCCAACCACCCCGCAGAGTAGATGGTGCAGGGATGAGCTGCGCGACCTTGGAGGAGGCAGGCTTGGACCTCAGAGAGCGGCCAGGCCGAGCCAGGCCTTAGCCCCAGCACACACGTTCTCAGTGGCTCCTCCTGGCCTGGTCCTGCATGCTCCCCACCCCTCTCCTTGGCTTTCCCATTGACAAGCTGCCACTCCCTCAGGTCTTGGTTTGTTCCCTTGCTAACAAAAGAGAGAAAAATAGCACAAAATGAAACAATAACAGTGTCTCCATAGACATCTGTAGCTGTGAAACTCTTAACCAGGGTTGGGAGGCACTGGAGACACCCCCAGCACAAGGCACGTGATATCCCTGTGTCCCAGCTTGTCACCAGGCAGTGTCTCTCACCTGATCTCTGTGGAGTGCTCACTAGGTGCTAGGCGCCGCAAGTGCTTAGGGAAGCACAGAGCAAGGGCTCAACCCTTGAGGAGGGAAAGAGAATTGAGAAAGAAGGGTTAGAGAGCTGGGGCCCACCGTGCTAAGCACCTAGTAAGTATTATCTCATTTAACTCTCACAGCTGCATTCTAAGGTCTGCATTTCCCCCCCTCTTATGAAATCTGAGGCTCAGGGAGATTAGACAACGCCTGGAGTCATACAACTAGTAAGTGGCCAAACTGCAATTTGGAATTCAGACCCAGTTGTGTCTGAATTCACGAGCTTTCCAGGCTTAGCCCTGGGTCTGTAAATATGTTGAGTAAATGAATGGGCAGAGTGAGGTTAGACAAGGCAGGGGAGAGAACCATAAATCGGTGGTTTCGTGGTGCAGTGGAAAGAAATTGTGGTCGTCGCCAAGATGGTGACTTACATTGTGGAACAGGGTGCTGAGGTCCCAGGGAGAACATGCAGATGACTTATCACAGCCACCAAGAGACAGGCCAGCCTTCCTGGCCAGGGAGGACACGGCTGGGGAAGGCGATTGTTTTTCTCTGCTCCTGGCCTGTCTTTTCCGCCCACCAGGCAAGGCCCCCACGTTTGTTTCCATGGTATCACTCAGGCACGGAGGTGGCTGTCTGTCTTGTTCCCACCTGCCCCTCCCCAGAGGGGAGAATCACGCCCAGGCCCCCGCTCCTCCCACCTCCAAGGGGCAGCCCTGCTCTTCGGCCCAGGCCTGTCTTTACTTCCACAGGTGACGTTAGAATTAGCAACTCAAGAAGAGAAGCCCAGGCGGCCGGGTCCCACCCTCCCAGGTGGTTTGACGCCGAGTTGGGCGCCGACAGCCGGCTTAGCAGAGATACTTCTCCAAACCACCGGCTTCAGCTGCTGGAGCGTGAACTGTCTCTGAGCCTCCTCTTGGGGCGGCCACAGCCTGACACTGTGGTTCCTAAATGGCTGACAGATTATCCTGTGTGCTCGGGAGAGTGGCAGGAGGATTATGACTGTCTGCCCCATCCTCTCACCCTCTCCAGCTGTCTCTCCCCCTGGAGAATCCCTCTCTGGCATGTAAGAATGTCATCATCACAGCCACATTAAGAAATTTGTTAACGACATTTTCAAAGCTGGAATATGACTGATGTGAATGTGTGTGTGTGTGTGCTCGTGCATGTGTGAGATTCTAAGCCATGAATACATCAAATATCTCTCCTGCCTCCCGGGGTGGGTTTCAAGGGGTGGAGAGAGGGCTGAAGGAATGAATGAAAACTCTGCAGGGTCCCGTCCACCTCTTGGTCCCTGGTGATGGTAAACATTTTTCTCTCAAAATCCCATCCCTGATTCCCCAGCGTGAAGGAAATCTGCGGTCCAAGAGCCCATGTGGGAGAAAGCACATCTGGAGAGCAGCCTTCCTGGCAGCCTCCCCCGTGCCTCGGCCTGCAGGCGGCACAGCTGGGCGGGTGGGCAGCGTCGTCTGCACACCCCACGCGCTGCCCTCCCTCCCTAGCCCGTCCCTCCCTGTGCCGGGCATGGTGGAAGCGCCCATGCCCGCTCTGGCTCAGGAACCTCATCGGACCTGACAGGTCTGGCTGAGCCTCACGTGCAACTGTTGCGGCCACATCCCTGGTGCCTCTGAATCTAGCAAGGGTGTGGGAACCAGTTCCCAGGTTGGTTTCGCTCTGGGATTGCCGGGTTGCCCCTGTGAGTCTGGCTGGGCTGCAGCCAGAGCTCTGACAGCTGGAGGGAGACTCCTGTCTAAATGGAGTGGGGCCACCTCCCCATGGCTGGATGACACCTTCCCTCTGACCTTGCACACACCCTGCGTCTGTAGAGAGGGAACTCCTTAGGAGGAGCCTGGACCCTCCAAGTTGTGGCCTGGGTCTCTCAGGAGGCGGGAAGGGAACTGTTACCATCTGGGAGCCGTTTTCTTTCTGGGGCACGAGGGAGCAGGCCAGGAGTGCTCCCTCGGTCTCCTCCCTGCTGTCCCTAGGCCTGCGGTCCTACAGCAGTGGCCAGCACTGTGGGAGTGAAGTCGGGGTCTGTTTTCACTCCCAGCTGTGAGATGTGGAATCAGTTTGTATCTCTCCTGGCCTACGCCTGGGGAAGACAATATCCTGGAAAAAAAAATCATTGTTCCTGTTCCCTTGACCATTTTCTGAGTTTTACGAAAAACTCTGTGGTTATGATTCAGCTCCAGACAATGACACAGAAATTGGAATATGGCTTTGTTTAAAAAAAAAAAAAAAGCTGGATTGCGTTATTTTTACTTAAATTCTCCATTACTTAACTTGACTTCTACCATTTATTGATCATAATTCATATTAGGGGAACCCACCGTTATAGTATATGGCACAGCCACTATTAAAAATATACAATCACTTGTATGGCAGCAAATTAAAATATAAATCAATGTATAAACCACAAATTTTAAAACATATTGTCTTTTATCCCCGAATAAACTATACTATAAATAATATAAATACTTACTAAGTTGTAGAAGTTGTGCTGCAAATCAATCATCAAACCAATCAATAATTTCCAAATCATTCGTGGAGTTTTAGAAATCACTGGTCTGATCTTTTCTTCTTTTTCTTATTTTCCACAGCTGTCAGTAGCCAAATGATAAACTTATCTAATTATTTTTTTGACATATTGAACTGCATCAAACTTTTCCAAAGAATTCTCTTATAAGTTACTAGTCATTAGGTGGCTTTTGGTTTCAGTAGGTAGAAAATTTCTCTTAACATCATTGATATTGTTCATGGCACCAAATCCTTTCCCAATTCCTGCTGGACTAACAGCAACACATTAGAATGGTTTTTAACCCTTGTAATACTGTTTCTGACTTTTTAGTATTCTACATTTATATTATGGAAGAAGTTATACAAAATTGTTTATTGGAATGTCATACATAATTGGCCTAAGTTTATTAAGTTTGTTCACCTTCAAACCCAAATGTTATTTAACCATATTTCAGAATTCAATAAATTGAAAGAACATAAATATTAGTTATACTTTGCATTTTTTTGTTATCAAACAAGACACACTTCCTTCTTTCCTTCCTTCCTTCCTTCCTTCCTTCCTTCCTTCCTTCCTTCCTTCCTTCCTTTCTTCCTTCCTTCCTTCCCTCCATCCCTCTTTCCCTCCTTCCTTTTGAAAATAATCTAATAGTTTTTTCTTGGAAAAGATACTCTTTTTTGTTGTTTCCAATGACATATAAATCAGTCAGGGTCTCAGCAGGAAACAGACAGAAACACTCAAATTGAGGAATTTGAAGAGATTTTAATAAAGGGACTCTTTACTCAGAGGTGGGCAGGGTTTCCGAAAAAGACCAAGGACAGTGCAGTACCTCAGGACTAGTGCAGTAGGGAGACATTGCTGAAGCTAGGCCTGAGCGGCAGGGGACAGAGCCCTTACTAGCTGGAGAGACAGCTGTGTGCACAGGGCAGCCCCAAGGCCCTTTGTTGGAGGAACAGGGGAGGGGGGTTGGCTATGAGCAGGGAGGGAGCCTGGCAATGCCACTTTGGCCTCATCTCCCTCCCTCTCCCCAATCTTTCACTGGTGCTCCAGCTGACCAAACCCAATTAGCAGGCTGAGCTTCCAGGAGTCCATTGATGAGCCCTGATGGGCCACATAGGCCAGATGGCAGAGCAGAGAAGGCAGGAGAACGGGGCGGGGGGGGGGGAGACGGATGATGCGTTTCTTTGTGTCTGCAGCATCTTCTGCCTCTTTGTCATGCTTTCCATATTCAGTTTGTGACGCCCCGATGCCATGATTGGCCTCAAATTAATCATCACACAAACTTTTCTTCCTTATAAAGCTAAAGAAAGAATTGACGAGTAGCATCTATTAAAGCTGAATCTCTAAAAACAAATTTTATTTTCAGGATGTTCAACTATTGCCACTTCATCATTTCTGTTAAAATAAATATCCCAACCTTGACACAATTTCCAACCTTCTTTCGCAGCTCTTTGTGTTGGAGCCTGGCTCTTGAGGTCTGAATATTCGTCCAGTTTTTGTTATTTAAATTCTAAGTGCTTTAAATATGTTATTTAATCTCTAATATTTTATTTGGAGAATGTGAGTATTTAATAAATATAAAGTTTATGGAGGAAAGGTTTACGGCGATTTATTTGATTTACATTTCTCATTGAATCTTTCAAAGATAACTGAATACAGTGACTTACATGGTATCAAATTAAAACACCTAGAAAATGTTCTAAACTTTGTGTTGAAACCTCATATTTTATTCATGGCATTACCCTGGTTCTCTCTGTAAAAAATTCAAAGAGATTTTCATGTAACTATTTCTCAGTGAAAAATTACTTTTCTCAAGGCTTGATAAACTTAGCTATATTATTTCAGATGTTACTACTTCCAGTTCCATATGATCAACAAAATCCATTAAACTACCTTCAAAGTCTTAAATTTCATATGTAAGTAAATTCTTAGCAACACTTTAATGTGAAACAGTTGAGTCTTTGTCAATAATGGTTGACATTTTATTGCCTTGATGTATGAGTTTTCCAAAAAGTAATTTTTATACTCTAGTACACAAATGTTTTGTAACAAGCAAGACTATAAATCTATACTATAATAATATACCCATATTGAAATTATTGTTTTTTGAAGTTTATTGAATATTTCATATAGGAAAATACTCATTTATTTGTAACTAACCTCTTTACAATGTTACAAAGTCTAATAATACTTTCAAAATGGTTATTGCTTTTTTGACAGTCATTAATAAACTTTTTTCCAAATGTTTTGATGATTTCAAATGCTGTTTTATATAAAATTGATTAATGATCTTTAACTTTTCTCCTCACTGATGATTGCAAACTTTTTTTATTTGGACTATGAGCTTTACCAGAATAGGACTGCCATTCTGATAAAATATCTAAGTGTTTAGCACTTTCAACGGTTTTTTTTTTTTTTTTTTTTTTTGAGATAGGGTCTCACTTTGTCACCCAGGCTGGAGGGGCAGTGGCATTATCATAGCTCACTGGAACCTCAACTCCTGGGCTCAAGGGATCCTCTTGCCTCAGCCTCCTGGGTAGCATGCACCACCATGCCTGGCTAATTTTTCTATTTTTTGTAGAGACAGGGTCTCACTCTTGCTCAGGCTAGTCTTGAACTCTCTGCCTCAAGGGATCCACCCCTCCTCCCCCACCCCACCTTAGCCACCCAAAGTGCTAGGATTACAGGCCACAGTACCTGGCCAGCACTTTCAGCTTTTAAAGATTTAATTTGTGAGCTACTACTTGCATCCCACATTTACATTACTAGCGAAATAAGCCAGCCATGTTTTTGTTGAAAAAATAAAATTGTGAATTGCATTTCATTCCAGAAATATAAATTATTTGGTTTTGTGCCAGTATTTCCATAGTCTCAAGACATTCTGTTTGGGTTTGTTGCATGGTGTTGGGGGATGTTCCAGATGTTACAGCTGACGGTTAATATCATATCGTCTTTGTTTCCTGCAGAGTCAGAAGATTAACATTTTAAAAGGAACATCAGAAAAGTATCTCAACTTTGATGTTTCTTCATTCTGGGTGCTCAGGTTTTTGTTTGTATCATTAATGGAACCAGCAAGATGGTAGGCTGATTGGAGAGAGCCAACCATGCATAGTCACTGAAAGAAAGAATGCTTGAGTATGATTGCTAATTTAGATACAAAAACTAGGTAACACTGTAACCTTTGGGGTCATACTTTCTACCAGACAGAAACACTCGTATCTTCACTGAACAAAATTCATTTATGTTACTATCAGACAAAAGTCCTTTGTATCACTCTGTTTTCTCTAAGTTAATACCTACCTTTATGGACTTATAAAATGTCCTAATTCAATAGTAAACAGCAAATCAAAGGAACACCTTCCTAGAGCATCAGATCATTTCCAGCAGGTTGCGATTAGCATCGAAAGGACATGTAATAATCCCTTTGCCTACTTCCAAGTCTTGGATGATCTTTCCGAATAGTCTTTCCTTGTGATCATAAATAATTTTCAAGTATTGCTCTTACTCACACTGTGTTTTGACCTGATTCATTTACATGCATATAGCAAACGTGTTAATTAAGGTACGTGATTGTAGCAGCCAACAAACGAGAGCCACGTGATGGGAAGCGTTGTTATTGCTGGAAAATTAACTTTGGTCTGAGGACTGTGTAAGGAATTGCATTGTCAATAACCTCTATTATCCCGGTATTTTCAACTCCTCTTATTTACTCTTCTATCCTGAAGTTAGGAAACAAGACTCAAGAAAATTATCTCTACCAATTTTGCTTACTACATCTATAAAATAGTGAGTTTCTTTCTTCTTGAGGTCCCCCAAATCTGCTGAAGTCCCCGGACTGCCAAAAAGTGACCTTTCTGGAAGCCATAGAACGGGTACCAGACCGATTTCCCTGCAGGACTGTGGGCATTGACTCCATATATGAAGTACAACTCTTGTTTCTTGACAGTGAGATTGTCAGACCTGACAAAATAAGATATATTCTCAAATATACTATTCCAATACGTCTTTGGTTGCACAAATTGTCCAATTCTATCCTGGTTTAAAAAAAGAGGACAAATTCTTATGGTATTTACAAAATAACTACATTGCCATTAAATGTAGCAGACTCAGTAAATTATATTTGTTCCTAAATTTTGAGGTGTCAGTGAAAACAAGGTATCATTTAAAGAACGTTTTATTTCAATTTACAAAATCACGGACTACTAACATGATAGGTAGGGACAGATCAAGAGAAGGAAGGCCTTCAGCACAAATGTGTAATAAGACAGAACACTGAACATTAAAATGAGAACAAGTAACCACCGTTAGATTATCTTCATCTGTTTGCCAGTCCCATACGATGCATTTTTGTTCTCCTGGATCTTTGTTGGCAGCTGCTTTTCACAAAGACATCTGTTTCTGGAACAAAAATAGTCCTAGAAATCCTTACTCTTAAAGATGTCTAAATGACATCCATGACTCTACTCCTTGAAGTTAAAGAATATCTGGTTCAGTCCTTTCTATGGAGGTTCTGAGATAGTTCTTTGCTGAAGACCCAATTTTGAGCCTGGTTTATATGAAATCCTCCAGGCAATTGGGAAAGAAAATAAAAAATTACTGTTGATGATAAGAACAGAGGAGAGTGAAATCTATTAGGTTACAATATGTAACTATTTCCTAGGGGTTAGATCAATACTTCTCACGAGAACATTCACAAGTCTCTAGAACCCTCTTGTACTGTACACAGATCTCTAAAGCATATTTATATTTACCTGAACAAAAATAACCTAGAGGAAATTCCTTCTTTGACTTAACAACACTTCGCGTATAGCTTTCTATGGAGCATACATGACAATCATTTTAGCATCCCTCTTTTTGTAAGGTGGAAATAAAGATTGGCCGTTTTCTTTGGAAAATCTCAGTGATCACCGTAGCGGTAGAAGAAACCCTGAAAATTTTACTTTTTTTTTTTTTTTTTTTTTTTTAGGACGTGATCTTGGGAAGGCAAAGTCTGGTGAATTATCAGAAGAGATCTGGTCACTTGATTAAGAAGAATCATGGGTGTAAAAGAACAAGAAATGGCTGTAGCTAGACTACTTATTAATCAAAATGACAATACTGTATTTTAACATTTTAAGTAACAAAGAAAAGTGTAATGTCCTTGTGAGGAAAGGGTTGATACAGCAAGACTGGTTGCTCTCTCTTTGCATGTCTCCACAGCGAACTCAAACTGGGATGGATCCTTGGTTAATCCCTGGGAATGTGGTCCCTGGGAGGTTCTTTATGGAAGTGATCGACAATTTTTTTCTGCACACCTAGAGCAATGGACCGTGATATACCAGCTTATCGGGATTGTTTTGCTCAAACATCAAGATAGATTTTGTGCGTCTGGTTTCACTGGAGTCCTGAGTTCAGGTTGTCATGGCAGGTTGCATGGCAGAAGGTACCCACGTGATCCGCCCTCCATAATGGCTTGGACCCTGAAACTCAAATGGGCTTTCTGAGGCAGAAACTCTTCACACATGTCCCTGCAACTCATAGCCAGAGAGAAAGCATGTGCTATGCAACTCCAGGCGAGGCAGGACTCAGCAGCCTGTGCCTGACCTCTCTGGGCTCCGTTCAATGCATGTCTTTTTCCTAATTGCTCTTCCTCTCTGCGTTTTTTCTCTAATAAACCTTAACTGTGATTATAACCTGCTATTAGGTTTTGTGAGTCTTTCTAGCACATCAGCAAACTTGAAGGTGGTCTTGAGACCCCTCAAGCAACCATTTTAAAGAGCCTCAGCTTTTTTAAATATAAGAAAGCTTTGTAGTTGCCTCTGTTACAAACAATCAAAAGCACGATGAAATTAGCACAAAGCACAGAAAGTCATTCTGAAATATGGAACCTCTACTATATAGGTCAAGAAAACATTTTACTACCACTTGTTAAGAGCAGACTGAATACTCCAAGACCAATTTATCACATTAGCAGAAAGAAAACAAAATTCTGACTTTTGCATTAATATAATTTTCAACAGTAAATGCTTATGAAGTTTCTTTTAAATAAATATAAATCTTTTAAAATAATCTTATGAATAAACCCATAAAACCTTAGCCAGCTTTGGCAAAATCATAATATGTTTCATTGCTTTTTTTTTTTTTTGAGGCTCAATTATTTGTAGGTATTATAATTCAAGGCAAATAAAATTCTTTTTCCACAAACCTTCTACTACTTCCTGTATCCATACAGATTTTGTCCTTTACCATCCTCTTCCATGTTCTGGAACAATCAAATTCTTTATTTTAAGACAAAGAATGAGTTCCCCTTAATAAGCAAAAACACCTCCCACTGTCTTACAGAGATAGACACAGTCTTCCACACTCACTGTTCCTCCTACTGTAGTCGACGACACTTGTTAATTATAACTTTTTCCAAAGTAGGCCAGTTCTGTTCCATGGTGAAACCTGGAAGATATATTTTTTTTTCTTTTTGTCTATTCGAATGAATCTGTGACCCCAATTCATATATAACAGATTGTTGTGACTGTTAGGCCTTACAGAGATGAAAGAGACAACTTATATTTCAGGGTTGAGTTTGTTTGATTAAGAGATTCTAGATAAATTCCATGCATACTTTGATGCTGGAAGACTGGTCTAAGATGTCTACACCATGTAGCTATGCCTGGACATGTCTGCGAGCTGTGGAAACAGCTGGATAGACTGTATTCACATACAGCCTGGAGAGGCCACAGAGCCTCTGGGAAGAATTCTCCATACAGACGAGGTTTGCAATCAGTTTCATATTTAAACACAACTAAATTAATGTGGTCCATATCACAGTGATCTCCAAAGAGACGAGGCAGATGGACACCTATACTGAAAAAAGTAAGACTGCTCTTGGCTGTAAGTAACAGAAAACATAACTAAACAGTGACTAACGTAATTTAAGAAGGTTTTTTTTTTCCCCACAAAACAAGAAGTTCAGAAGAGGCAACGCCTAGTAGTAGTCCAAGGGTTTAAAGATTTCAGGACTGAGGTCTCTGTAATTTCTCTGGCCTTTTCCTCATTGTCACAATATGGCTGCTGAACCTCCAGCCACTAAGTCCAATTTTATTTTATTTTATTTTATTTTATTTATTTTGAGACTGAGTCTCACTCAGTTGCCCTGAGTAGCATGCCATGGCATCAGCCTAGCTCACAGCAACCTCAAACTCCTGGGCTCAAGTGATCCTCCTGCCTCAGCCTCCCGAGTAGCTGGGACTACAGGCACGTGCCACCATGCCCGGCTAATTTTTATATTTTTAGTGGAGACGGGGTCTCATTCTTATTCAGGCTGGTCTCGAACTCCTGAGCTCAAGAGATCCTCCTGCCTCTGCCTCCCAGAGTGTTAGATACAGGCGTGAGCCACTGAGCCCAGCCTTAAGTCCAGTTTTAGTCAGGAAGTAGAAAACAGGAATGAAGAGGCAGAAATGAGGAAGAAGGAGCACTATCAATGTCAGAAAAGCCAAACGTTTTCCCCAAATGCCCAGCAGACTTTTGCTTATGGTTTATGAGTGAGGATGGTAACATTTGGATACTTTAGCTGGACAAATGACTACCCTTCTAAACATCAGGATTCTATTCCTAAGGAAGAAGAGATGAATGGATAGTAGGTACATATCAGTCAGAAAAACAGTTTCTATTTTATGCAGAAAGGGAGGTGTGATGAAGGAACTATGTGCTTGCTGGACTGCTGAAAGAGCTCAAGGAAGAGAAGAAAAGGCTGGTGCCGGCTCTAAGTTCCCCTGCAAGATTCCAGGACATCGGAATGTCACCACCCCAGGAAACCACCACCAAGGACTAGAGCTGCCTGCAGCACCAAGGCAGGTCACTCACAGGGAAAAAACCAGCGGTGGCTGTGTAAGCGCACCCCACGGGCTGTTCGGACTGTCTGTATCGCTAGGCTAGCCATCTTGCTGCCAGTGTGCTTTGGGCTTGTTCTGTCTTAAAAGTTTAGAATTAACCTGCTGTCTGCTCACACGGCTGCTAGGCACAAGGTTAGATGGTGACCTTGAGGAAAAGCAGGTGAAGAGTCCGGAACAGACTGCAGACTGCTGGTGACAAGATCCACCAGGCGAGCCATTGTTTGCTGATAACCATGGAGTGGGTCATGATGACTTGCACAAGGCCTGCTTTTTGCCACCAGCCCCTTTTCCCCTCTCCTTTGTAAGTTGCTCAGTAAGCAGAGAAAGAGGAGACGGTCTTTCAGACAATAGTCCAGCATCTCTTCCAGCTGCCGACAATTGGACAAACCATCTTTCCTTCACCAACATTCACCTCTTCTGTTGGATGCTCGGGTGGTGGGCGGCCCAACCTGCATTCTGCAATAGCTGCAAAACCCCATGTCTGCCAAAGCCAGTGTGTCTGCCCACCGTTGCTGGAGGAAAAAATATGACCTGCCTTCCAATCCTCAGTGAGTACTTCTCACTGGGGGATCTACACCAGGAAGCTGCCAGTTTAGATTCCGGGAAATGTGGTTCCCAGGCTTCCAGGCCCTGCATTGCAGAGGAGGTGCTGGGTACCAAGAGCCAGCTAGACACAGAAGGTAACAAGCTATGTGACCACGTCTATGCAGAGTGGAGGCATCTGAATCTCTGTGTGTGTGGAAAGGCTGGAAATGCCCTCAGGTGCTCCTACTATAGGCCACCTTTGAGAGTCACTTTTCTAGGAGAAGAGAGGTACACACGCATGTGCTTGATGCAAGGATAGTACAAGATAATCTCCAGGGGGATGTGGAAATTCTGAAAATAATCTAAATGTGTGCAACTTGGGTCACCCTCTCCTTTTGTGTGCTCCTGTACCCCATGCCCTCAAACACAAGTTACCTGGACCTGTGCCAGAGTTCCTAAGAGAGGAGTTTGGGAGAGAAGGATAGTGTCACTAGGGCCAAAGCTGATCCTCTTGGGGCAGTTGGGGGCGGCAGGGGGGGGCACAGGATGCCAGCACCACTCAGACCAGAGACAAGGCTGTGAGTGCGTTGGAAGCTACAGTGGCCTGGAAGCTACCTGGCCACTGTCAGGAGCAGAAGGCAGCCTCAGCCACTGAGCCACCACAACACTCCTGGCACCAGAGACCTATGCAGCCAAGACACTAGAGCATGTCACAAAGTGGCCAGATGACTGTGACTGAGGAGCTGGGGAGGGATCTGGGGCAGAGTTGTCACAAATCTGAGCTACAGAAATACTGTTTTATTTTATTATTATGTATTATTAGTGTGGCCTCATTGTTCCCCTCCCCAAAGATAAGGCTCAAACCTCACCTTCTAGGAACCTGAGCGTACGAAACTTCTCACACACACTGTGATGAGCCCCTCCTGGCAGCAAACTGGATTTTGTGGGAGCGCGAGGGTGGGAGAGAGGGAGAGATGGAAGTGGCCAGGGGTGAGTTTCTGTTGCTTTCCTCCTGACGTGGCCTGAGAGCAGCTGAGCTTCACTGTTGCTTTCTGAGTTTTGAACGTATTTAAAGGATATTTGAAAAATACTTGGTTAGTGGTTGCAGGGATTTCCACAGAAGGGTTCGAGGAGCCAAAAGCATCACGGGCTGCAGGACTTTGGAATGGCCGCTACATGTGCTGCTGTTGATCTCAGAGGCTGGGGAGGTTTGCAGAGCATAAGTAGCTCTTTTTAGGTAATATGGAGCAAGTAAGACCAGTGGCTTTGGAGCCAAACCCTAAAGTGGATGTAACTCGTCAGCCGAGCCAAGGAGGAGGTTTTCAGAATGAGGGTGATGTCATGACTGAGCGGAGTTCAACTCAGTTTCATGGTCATCTGGTCACAATTCTGAATGATGGCTGGAGTGCAGCCTTGGCTTCATGAGCCAGGGAGAGAGAGGAGGGAAGGAAGGAGCAACGAGAGAGAAAAGGAGAGGTAGGAAGTGACACACAGCAGCCAGGACAGAGCCTGGGATTGGCATCTTGGCTTCTGTCCCTGGAGAGGGCCGTTGAGGGGTGCAGGGTGC
The DNA here is from genome assembly GCA_963574885.1 of Lepilemur ruficaudatus. Classification (NCBI taxonomy): domain Eukaryota; kingdom Metazoa; phylum Chordata; class Mammalia; order Primates; family Lepilemuridae; genus Lepilemur; species Lepilemur ruficaudatus. The sequence continues at coordinate 172,860 of CAUYRT010054676.1, read as the reverse complement.
AGCTGCTGCCTCTCTGGGAGAGGAGCCAGATCTACGGGGTATCCCAAGGTCATGGGCTGGGGGTCGCAATGCACGCTCCTGGCTGAGGAGCAGCTGGCGGTCATCTCCCCAGGGTGGACAGAGCTGGCAGCGGCTGCCAAGGACGTCATCATCCTGCAGTACGTGAGGAAAGGGCCCACCTCTGCTGATGGCTTCCTTTTCCCTTCTGGGGAAACTAGAAAGTGTTGGGGCCACCCCTGACCCCTCCTGGAAATGCGCTGGGACCTCAGGTTGCCTCTCTCACCAAGATGCTGGCTGACAAATAGCTGAGTCAAAGTTTAAGAAATAAAAGCAGAGGGGCCTGCAACACTGGGGCCTCCTTGGTGTGTGTGGGGGTGGGGGGCCATTAAGGAGGCAGCTGCAGCTCTGGGCGGGACCCACCACCCGGCACCCGCCCCTGCGCCCCTCGCTGGCCCTATTTGGATTCCACTTGAAAAAAATCTACAGCTGTCCAGGCTTGACCTCCGGCAAACCACAGGGTGACCCAGGAACCGCAGGACTGAGATTGGAGAGCAGGGACAAGTTGGGTCAGAGAATTTGCATAGACTTAAAAAGAGCAGCTGTCACAGCCAGGACCACGTGCAGGGGTCAGGCTAGGCGGGGAGGGGGGAAGCGGCATCCAGCTGCGGACACCGTGGAGCTGCTGGGCAGGCAGCGGGGAGGCAGCGCACGCCAGGGGATGGATAATGGGACCCAGATGAATTCGCTACTGTGGCGCGCAGCAAGGGAGGTGGGGAAAAGCTGCTGGAAAAGCCGCACCCTTCATGCGAAACACACAGCTGCTCAGGGACAGCTGGAGACACCACAGTTGGTTTCTCCACTCAACAGACACCAAACACACCTACCGTGTGCAGAGCCTGGTCTAGGTGTTGGGGAAACAACGATCAGACAATTCCTGCAGCACCGGGGAGTCCAGGAGCCAGAGCGGCCCTGACCCTTCTGCCAGGGACCCAGAGGCTCGTCCTGAGTGAGGCTCCAGCTGCACGTGCTGTGCACAAGCACCCCCTGAGCTGACTTTGCCGTCCTTATTTTGGGGAGAAGAAAAGTGAGGGTCTTAGAAAGAAAGACAGGAAGAATGTGCTCAGAGTTGGTCAGTGGAGGGCCCAGGAGGCCCAGGCTTGACTCTGGTTTAACAACTAACTGCACCCACAGGGTCTTGTCTCACTCTGGACAGGGAGGTCAAAAACCTCCTTCCACTGCACCTCCTTTCCAGAACTCACTGGTACACCGTTAGGGTAACTGACTCAGCATTTGGGCCATGTTCCAAGTGCCCAACCTCACTTTGACCTCTTATGGAGTTTCAAATAGTAATAATAGTAATACTGATTTGTTCTCTCTGATCTTAAGGACTTTACACTCTATTGGAGAGTCTGGTTGCACACCCGTGAATTAACCTGAGAATAGTGACAAGGTGACCACCACCATGGGTGGCAAATGAAAAGCACATCTACTAAGGGACACCAAATAATGGGGCATCAAGGTGCAGAAGGGATAACCAGGGAAGGCTTCCTGGAGGAGGTAGGTTTTAAAGGGAATTTTAGAGGATACAATATACCCAGTTGGAGACACGAGATGCCTGCTTTCTGAGAAGGTGTGAGCTAGTCACAAAGGAAGGAAGGATCTGGGGAAGAGAGTGTTCTGGAAGGGGTGGAGGGTCAAGTACGGAAGGAATTTGATTTGCTTTACTTTGAGCCAATGGTCTGCAGAGGAGAGTAACCAGGAGTGGGCTTGGAAAGGCTGTGTGGTTGCACTTGGAGGAGAGCTGTGAATGCTGGGGAGTCCCAGAGTGCTCTGTGGGTTAAAAGCACCCCTTCTGATGGGTGGTGGCCATCGTCACGCCTATCAGGATTAAATGCTGGCTCACACTTTCTTGTCAGAGCTTAAGGCACCCAGCCCCACAGCCCTAAATGTGAAGAGACTCGGAACTGCAGTTCAGTGATGCATTGGACAGGTGAGAATCTGTCCCTTGTCTGCAGACCCTTGTGGGAAAAGCACTTTAGATAATGAATGTGGGTACCCCGCTTTGCACGTGATCAGAAGTCAGTTCTCTGCCCAGTGGCAGACTGGTCAATGTTCCTGGCTCTCCAGGGAAAAAAAGCCCTGATTTGTAGTGGTGGCCAATTTCTGTAGTGTAAATACTCCCATTAGGGATTATTTCAAGCCACTAACACGGAGATGCTGACAGCAGAGTTGCAATGCCACGTGCACAATCAGTTCTTAAAAGCTGGAACAGGCCGCCTGCAGCTCACCACTGCCTGGGCTCGTCCCCATTGGCCTGGCTAACCCCACCCCCTCTCGATTCTGGCCTCCCCTCCACCCCACCCCATCTCCGCCTCCAGACTTGGTCAGGGGCTCTCAGCACCCACAGCACCTCTGTTCGTCCTTCAGGGCATCTACCGCAAGGCATGATAACGTACTGTCTGGGTGATCCTCTGCTGTTGTCCATCTCACCACTGGATCATGAGCTTCGAGAAGACAGGGCTGTGCCTGTTTGTCCCCAAGCACAGTGCCTGACATTTATGCAAGATGAATGTATAATTGTTAAATGAAGGAATGAAGGAATCACAAACATTCTTTCCATGGTTAATAAAAACTTCATTTGACAGGACCACTTTGACTCCCGCCTCTGGGACTGGGACCCATTGCATGGCATTATCTGACTTTTGGGGGTGCCACATAGAGAGGTGGCAGGAAGGGATCATGGAAGAAGGAATAGGGGAGGCCAAGGGCGTGGGTGTGTCTGGTGAGAACAGGCAGGAAAGAGAACACTGAGCCTCCTTGGCAAGTGAGTTGGGCTTATCCAATCTTGGCTCTGAGCTTCTTTCCATGGGGACAAAGGAGGCCGTGGAAATGTGGGGCTGTGGGTGCAGCAGTCACTCCGGATTTTCTGGGCTTGACGGGGGCTCTGAAACTGCCTCACACCTGAAAAGGAAGCCATGTGAAAACAAGGCCCCCGCATCCCTCCTGTCTGCCTGGAATGCTACTGGTGAGGATGCAATGTTTGGAGCTGTCGCTGCCTTCTTGTGACAACGGGGGACCCGGTGTAGTCAGGCTGAGGATGGCAGAAGAAGATGCTGAGAGAAGCCAGGGTCTGGTGACATCACTGAGCCACCCTGGGACCACCTATCTGGGCTTCTTGTTCTGTGGAATAATTTAATGTCTTTATGCATTAAGCGTTTTAAACTTGGGTGTCCTGGTATGTACAGCCAGGACTGTTCCTAACTGATACGTTCCAGAAGTGGAGTCACGTGCCTCCATCACTTATGAGAGCCTTCCTCAAGTCTCTGACAAAAACAGGATGCAGTGAAGAAACTGGTTAAGACCAGTTACAACGGAGATGGTGACAAAAGAACGACCTCTGCTTGTCCTTGTTGCTCGTTGTACCCTGCTTATAATGTATCAGCATGCTACAAGAAACTCCCACCAGTGCCGTGACAGTTTACAATCACATGACAACCCTGGAAGTTACTTTATACGGTACGAAAACAGGAGGAACCCCCATCCCCGATTCCTGGAATTCTCTGCCCCTTTCCCAGAAAAATCCATGAATAATCCACCCCTTATTTAGCATATAATCAAGACACAGCCAGGAATAGAGTCCACCAGCCATGTGCAGGGGCTGCTCTGTCTGTGGGGTAACCTGCTTGCTGCTTGTTTGCTTAATAAATTTTGCTTTTGTTTCCAATTTGAAGTTGCACTTGAATTCTTTCCTGCGTGAAGCCAAGAACCCTCTCGGCCTTCAAGTCAGACCCCAGTTTCGGGGTGCACTTTCCTGTGTCACTGTGAGCTGGCTCCTCAAAAACAGAGACAGGGACCACTACTCCTGGCAGTGGTGCACATGTGACTGCATGAATGTGGGAATACTGGTTTTGTCACTATTATAGGGGGACGGTCATATCCCTGGGCTGGTGTGGCTTGTGATGGTAATCACGGCGTGTATTCTAGTGCAGGATTAGTGCACTGTAGGCCCCCAGTGTGTCTGTACGTGTAAGTGCACGTGTGTGTGTTTGCATGTATACATGCATGTGTGTGCCTGTGTGTGGGTAGTATAGGGAATAATGCTGTGATCAGTTACCACCTTTTCTCTGTCCTTAGTCTTTTGTGGTCTTTTTTTAGCCTATACATAGAATTCCAGCTGTGGGTCAATCAATGCTATAAAAATTTTTTAAAAATAGAAGCTTGCATGAAAACACACTGATACACTTTATATTTTCCAATGGTGGCTCCATTGTGCAAGCCCATGTGTGGACGAGTCCATACATTTCTGCCACATACATTATTTAAGGTAGGAATATGAATATATTTGAGCAATGTCATGCTGAGAAAAGGGACCCGCATGTTCTTGGCACATGACTTTCTCAGTCACTGAGCTCTGGGGTGCACTGGCACTGAGCAGGGAGTGCCCTGGGCTCGCTAAGAGGCAGATGGGCTCTGTTGGGACCCCCTTTTCTTCCCCACCGTGGGCCTTCTCCCCCGGACACTCAGGATTGCAGCCCCTTTGACCTTTGCCCCTAGTGTCACTCATGGGAAGATGTTACATTACACAGCAAAAGAAACGGCAAGTGTTATTAAAGTCAGGGAGCTTATTAGCAAGTGGGGCCATTCTAGTCATGGGACCCTTTAAAAACAGAGAACTTTCCCTGGCTGGAGCCAGGGAGATGTGGCAGAGGGAAGTAAGAGAAGAACTTGACTCACTCTTGCTCTTTGGAGGTGGGAGCTACAGTAAAGGTTAAGAGCCGAGGGGGGCTCCTGGCTGATATCAGCAAGGAACTGGATTCTGCCAACACCCTGAATGATCTTGGAGATGAATTCTCCCCCACGCCTCTGGATAAGAGCCCAAACCCATGGATACCTTGGCCTGCGAGACCTCAAACTGAGCCACATGCTATGCCAGACTTCTCCCCTATAGAACTGTGAGCAAATAAGTGGGAGCTGCTTTAAGTCCCAAAGTTTGTGGTCATTTCTTATGGCAGCAACAGGAAATGAATCCTTCCCCCACCTGCCTTTGCAGAGCCCCTGGACGCCCGTCCGTATCTTGGGTGGTTCCTCATCTTTTCCCCCTTGGGAAAAAAATGCTACCTGCCCTCAGTTCTATGCCTCTTGGTCTTTGGCTTGGGATCCAAGAAACTAATTCCTGCTAATATGCAAGTGGCAGTGACGTGCTTATCTTTTAGCTGAGGCTTTGGAGTGGATTTAATAGAGACTCCCAGGCGTTCACAGGGGTCACGGGTGACGACGCAAGCCAAGCCAACGGAGCTGACTTTTGTCCCAGTGCACAAATTTCATTTCTGATGCCACTTCTGAGCAATCCAGTCACAGGAAATGGCCTGCAGGCTGGGCAGCCCTTTGGGGCTGACTCAGCCAAGGGTCTTATGGGATTTAAGCCCAGGCTCCAAAGTGTCTAGGACTGGGACAGGAGACCACAAAACCAACGTCCCCACCAGGTCCAGCCAGGTCCTACCTGCCAGCAAATGCCTCCTTCTGCTGAGTGGTAAGAGCTTTTGTTTCCTGAAAGTCATCTCCTCAAAGCTTCTACTAGGCTCCTCTCCCCCTCCAGGGAGACCCCCAACTCGCAAGATAGAGACCTGCGGTGCATCTGCTCCCCCTCCTGCTTCTGCAGACTGAGCGGGCACAGCCTCGCCACTGTGCAGCCAGGTCACCAAGGACAGCGTGCCCAATGCTTGGTTCTAACATTCTAGGGGGCAAACTTCATGCAGTGTGGCTCTCCTCAAGAAGTGTCCTCTAGGGAACATCCACTCAGTCACAGCCCCCTTGAACACAGTTGTTCAACCAGTCACTGTTCCACCCACCTGGTCTTGTCCAGAAACTCAGAATCTACCGTCTTTTACTGATGAGCTAGTCTTGGCAGCCTGCAAGGAAGGCGATGTGGATGGACGGACACACTGGCTCCCAGTGCGTCACGGCTCTCTCCAGGGGGGCACTCACTGGGGAGGAAGTGTGGCGCAGTGGTCAGGGCACAGGTCCTGGACAGCTAGGCCACCTCGGTGTGGATCCTGGCCCTGACACTTGCTAACTCTGTGGCAAGCTGTTTACCCACACTCTCTCTCAATTTCCTCAGTTGCAGAGTGGAAATAATTATCATATCTGTTTGAATATTGTTTGGCCATAAAAAGAATGAAATCATGTCATTTGCAGCAACACGGATGGAACTGGAGGTCATTATGCTAAGCGAAATGAACTAGGCACAGAAAGACAAATATCCCATGTTCTTATTCATATGTGAGAGCTAAAAAATTTGATTTCATGGACGTAGAGAGTAGAGTGTTAGTTATCAGAGGCTAGGAAGGACGTGGGTGTTGGCGGGGGATGAAGACAGGTTGGTTATGGGTACAAACATACAGTTAGAGAGAAGGAATAAGTTCTGATGTTTTGTAGTAGAGCAGGGTGACTGTAGTTAGCAACAGTGCATTGCACAGAATAGCTGGAAGAGAGGACTTGAAATGTTCTCAACACATAGAAATGGCAAATGCTTGCGGGGATAGACACCCTAAATGCCCTGACTTGATCACAACACATGCTACGCATGTAATAAAATATCACATGTATCCCATAAATATATATATACATATCAACAAAAATACCATCAGACCTACTTCAAAAGGCAGTTATGAGGACTGAATGAACGAAAGTCTATGTAAAGCTCAAATGTTGCCTATTTTTGTTGCTACTGCTTCTCTAGGTATTGGCAAGGCCTCACCTCAACAATCTAGTCTAGATCCTATCCACAAGGGCTTGTGCTCATGGTTGTTTTCTGTGTTGGCTGAATATTCTAGGAGTAGCCTATGTTCCTGCTGAGCAGCTGTTGTTATACTCGGGGAGTGTACTGGTTGTCTTTTAAAAAAATGCATCTTCTCTTAATGTTGGGAATAGTGATAAGGACACATCTGGACAGCAAGCAGAAGTTATCAGACCCGGGCAGAGAGAGGCTGATAGGTTCCAACATAACAGAATCCAAACTCCAGGCCCCTCTTGTTTGAATTCTTCCCAGGATCCAGCACGTTGCAGAACACACAATGCTCCATTCACATTTTTCTGAATGAATGAATGAATGAATGAACAGAGGAATAGCACGCAATGAAAGACAACACGCTTTGGACTCTTTCGATAGAAAGCCTACATCTTACTGTGGCTCCTTCTGAAAGATTGAAGTTGTTGGTAAAGCTTGGCTCTGAACTGTTGGGGCTTTTTTAATGCAGAGGTGGCAGAGCTCAGGTCATTTTGTAAATACCATCTGTTGGGTTATCAAGCACCCAGCAGATCCCTCACTAAGGTGCCCAGCTCTGAGGCCTGGGTCTGCACCTCTGAAGCTGAGCTGTGGAGAGAAAGGTTCTTACAGGTCCAGCCATCCTCCAGGAGGAGGTGGCCCGTTTGCCTGGGTCCAGGGCAAGTGGTCCATTGTCAAGTGGACCCTTGCGGTGGAGAAGTGGGACACAGTTGACCTTTATGAAACCTTTGCCCTCAGAGGCACCAACTCCACCCCGGGTATTTTCTCTGGAGCGGAACTGGATTTGGAAGCTGCAGTGACTAATGGCTTCAGCGTCAAGGGTGGAAATGAGATTTGCATACAGGTAGGGTGTGCCTCTGTGGGTTGGATTATGGCAGTTAAGAAATCTAATAATAGGCTTTCCAACAGGTAGACTTCTGAGGCCTCTGCAGTCCGGCCCAGACTTCTGGTGCCTGGGGTTCAGTCATCTTTCCAGGGCCTCGGGCAGGTTTCTATAAAGACGCCTTCCTGTGGGGAATTCTTGCTCTGGGTTTGCTGTCACCTACAGGTGAGGATTGCAGCTCTGCATTGAGGCGTCCAACACAGCTCATGACAAAGGCATGGCCCTGACCTTGCTGAGGCCATAACATCTTTCTGAGCCAGGGCTGTGGAGCTGGGGTTCTGTCCCTGAGCCTCTTCCTCCAGCCCCACTTCTCTGCTCATGCAGGAGAGCTCAGCTTTGACAGCTACTGAGGCAACTCTTAAGTGTCCAAAGGCACAGAAACATAAGGCCCACTGCAAAGGCCTTCACGGAAGATTTCATTAGGAATTCTGGAGCAAACGTGGTCTTCTTTCCAGGCTCCCTCTCTCAGAAGAAGTGCCCAGCATCCTCCTGGTCCTTCCTCTCCCCACTCCAGCCCTTGTAAATTCTTGAATTTGTCCTTCTTTTCTGTGATTTGAGACACCAAAACAGATGCCCCTTTATCAACTAAGACAGACCCTAAGGCTATGGAAGCAAAAGTTACCTACGGGCTGAGGGTTCAGGGCTTGGATGGCAGGGCAACTTCCTAAATTCCTAGGCTACAAGAAAAATCATACCCTTGCTAAACTACCTAAAAATCAGAGCTATCAGGCAAATTGTCAGATCCTTCCTAATTCTGATTTACAACTCAGAACACTAAACTCAGATCGGAGTTTACAAAGCAACTTAGACCTCAAGCCAGTTTTAAGCAGCTTATAGAAACTGCATGCAAATTATCCTTGGGTCCTATAGTTCGTTTTTTGACATAAAATGTCAAATTCCACCTCACTTTAACGGTAAAACCTGTCTCAAAGTGAATATGGGATGTATGTTATATATATGTTTACCTATTATGCATGCATTTGACCCCCCCTCATGAATATGTATAGCTTTTCTCCCAAACCTGCTGAATATGTATGACTTTACTGTGCAGCACGGACCCTGCGAGGCATAAAATCCAACCTGCCCTTTCCCTCTTCAAAGAGAGAGCACCTTTGGTCCACACTGCAGACTTTCCTGTCCTAGTTTGCAAGCTGATATCACCAATGAAGCTCTCCTTTCTACTATTCAGCCATCCTGGTGGCTTTTTGGATGACACCCGCCATCCCAGTCCAAGCTGTGATCATTTTTCCCCCATGAAAGCCTCGTGGAGGACTCCCTGCTTCTACACTTGCCCCTACAATCCATTCTCTACACAGCAGCCAGAGGATATTTTTTAAATGCAAATCTGGTTGTGTTGCTCCCCTTTAAAAATCTTCCAATGGCTTCCCATTGCTTCAAGGATAAAAAGCCAAATCTTTAAACCAGCCAATGAGGTTCTACTTGGTTTGGACCCTGTTTCAGCCCTCCTTTGCCTTTTCTGCATCGCATACATCTGAGTTTTCAATTATAGAATGGTGGGATGATTTGAGTGGAGAGCAGGTAGAACACCTTGTATGGCCACACAGGTTGTGTACTGCACAATTCCATGGCATGAGGGAGCATATACATAGATTAGGATGTGACTGGGCACCTGGAATTGTGCAGTGCACAACCCACCCTCCATGACCACACATAGCAGCCCATTGTGTTTTCAGCTCCTGGTAGAGTACCTGACACTTGGTAAGTACTCAGTAAATATTGGTTGAATGAATACATGTTAATGAAATTTAAACTGAGATGAAAATATGAGCATCTTGTACATCTTAGTGAATCCCAGATATAATCAAAAGATCCTAAAACTTTAGAGATATAATGAAGAGAGATTCTTTAAATACAAATATTTTTACTGGCATTTGATCATAATAGCAATAACATTTATCAATCACCTTTTAATTCCTGACACAGTTCTAGGTTCCTCACATGTTTTATTGCACTCAATCCCCATAACAAACCCATGAAATGAGTCCAGTTGTTATTTTCTTATTACAAAGGAGGACATCATTTCTCAGAGGGGCAAACTACAGGGGTCCTAAGTGCCAACACTGGAACTGGAACCAGTGCTGTCTGACTCCAAAGCCCATGCTCCATCCCTGAAGCCCACACCAATGTTCAGAGTTAAGACTGATCCTTTATTTCTTCCCATAATCTTTCTTGGTACTTTGGAAGTAAACAAGAAGCTTTTCAAAGACTTGTGCCTGCCAGTTCTGAGTGTGTCACCCAGAACAACGTCTCCTAGGATGTCCCGGGGCAGATGAGGGGAATCAGCCACATTTCCATGGGCCCTGACTCACCAGCAACCTGAGAAGCGGAGAAGAGGCTCTGTGGGTCAACTGAGGCTTTTGTATTGGCCTCTGGCTCAAATGCAACCCAAAGGGCTTTTCCTCCTAGGAGGGGGTGGTGGTGGGCTGGGCAGGGAATGGACAGAGCCTACTTCTGAGTTCTGTGGCTTAAAAATTCTCATATCACAATTATCATTACCACATAGCAGTTACCTGCAGCATCCAGGCATCACACAGACTCATCTGCATATATAACTTCCCCAAAAGACAGGTAGAATTATGCCCATTTTACAGCTGGGGAAACTGAGGCTCATTGAGATTAAGTAAATTGTTAAAGCTTCCTTAACCTGAGAGTGGCAGACCTGGAATCTAAATAGGGTCAGTAAGGACCTATGCCATATGCTTACTAGGATGCCCCATGGCTTAGATTGTATCTAAGACCAAAGACCAGCTCACTGGAGAGGTGGCCAATGTGATGGCCTCCCAGCCCCCTTCTAGGCCTTTCCCACACTGGGACAGCCATGCTGCTTTGGTGGAATTAACCCCTCTCCCAGCTCCATAAGCCAATCAGTGTAGTCTCATCCTTCTTGCCTCCGTGATTTATTTGCTCGGGGATGTGAAGGAACCGAGTTCTAAGCCAATCGGTGCTCAAACTTCTCCTGGCCACAGTGTCTGTCTCAGGCTGGCTGAATCAGAGTGAAGTGCAGGACTCTTGTTAAATATTTGGAAGAAGGGAGTGAGAGCTCTCTCTCACACTCTCCATGGCGAGGTATGTGGATGAGAGGCCTGGAACAATTGTAGCTGTTTTGCCACCACCTGGGAAATCAGACTGAAATGAAGCCAAACCACCAAGAAGGGCACTCCACAGAGTTGTGGAGTCATAGCCCTGATCAAACCACTTCTGAAGGTTGAACCACTCCTGGACTTTAAGTTGTATTTTCTAATGTATTATACCCTTACTGCTCAAGTCAGTTTTGAATGGAGTTTTCTATTGTAGTAGAAATGATCACACCCAGAATCCACAGGAAATTGGCCTGGGTTTGTGTTCTCCAAACCCAGCCTCTATTAGAAGCAGCTGGTTGCAGATGGGGTGGAGAAGTAGCGGTCTGGAGGCCCCTAGGTTCAGGGATTGAAAGGGAGCAAAGTGTAGGCTGCGAAGGGCTGAGGGAGGGCGACGGGCTGAGCGAGGGAGGGGAGGGGTGAGGCAATGAAGCAAGTGAGGAAGTGAGGGGACAGGGAGGTGGCCTCCAGCAGCTGCCAGTGACACCCGTCTGGCTCCCAGCCAACCCTGCTCCTGGTGGGGCCCGGGGGGACCAGGAGTGAGAAGCCGGAGCCTGTGATGTAAATCGTTGCCTTCCATGTTTTCAGTTCCTCGTTGCTAAATTAGAGGAAGCAAGCCCTGGGCTTTCAAGTTCCTTATTCCAAAGAACTAAATATAGCAAGAATTCACCTGCTCCAAGGAGAGGGGCACTTTCTGGAACTAAAGCGCCCCCCTTCTCCTGCTCAGCCTCCTGTCCAGGGAGCACTGGGAGGAGCTTGGGGGACTCCGGGGGAGGGGCTCCCCGCGCCTCCACTCGGGTTATGAAAACATGGAGTTGCAAAAGAAAGCTGAAGGGAAAGCGTGACTATCAAAGGCTTCTTCCTGCGACGGGAGGTTCTGTAGTAGTCCCGGCAGTAGTGACCTATCTAGGTTCTTTAAAATAATGTCTTGGCTTACAGGAATCTGGTCACTCTTTACGGAATCCATCACTGTTCGCAGGCTAGGCGCACGCATCGCTCGCTGCCACTTCCATGCCTTGTGGGGGTGCCACTGGGTACACCGGGGCCGGCGGCAGCACGCTGGCTGCAAGGGATCCAGCCCGCAAATCCAGGAAGGCAGAGGAAGGCCGGTAGAGGCAGATGTTTAGTGAGGCAGCCAGTGGGGTTCGCCATGTGGGGACCTCCCAGAACCTGTCGGTGATCAAGAGGTGTCCCCTTGCTGTGGGGGCCATGCTGCCCACACCACTGGTCTGTGGCCAGGAGCTACAGCGTTGGGCCTCTGCCACGCTCCTTAACCTGGCACCAGAGGCCTCCCAGAATCCAGCCCAACTTATGCTCTTGGCCTCCCTTCCGCCTCTCCTTTACTGACTCCTCTACTCACTGGCTCCTGCCTCCTGAGACTCCGTGGGACAGTGGAGAAGGTGGGCACTGTGCGTGCAGCACACAGAGCCTTGATTTCAGGTTTCAACTCTGTTACAGGTGACTGGAATGCGTGATTTCCCTCTGGCCTTTAAATTCCTCCATCTACAATCGGGTGAGCATCACACCTCCCACTGCTGTGAGACTCCAAAGAAGGACTGGGTGGGGTGTGTACTCGGTACATTGTAGAGTGCTTGCATCGTCCCTTTCCGTGGAGCGCTTTATCCATCCTTCCAGGCTCAGGCCAACACCGGACCGACCCGCCAGCCCCGCCTGGATCAACTGTATTGGAGTTGTTCTCAGAGCCTGCTCAGCATTCTTGGAAATGTCCTTCAAAGGCTGTTAGTTCTTGTCATTTAAGGCTTGATCTGATATTTAGAAGCGACTGAAAAACATTTGAAGTCAATCCCAGTGAATTAGGTGAGTAATCGAGCTGGGTAATAGGATTTTTTGGTCAGTAACGAGGTGGGACGGAGCGGTTTATTTTTTTTCCATGTGGCCCACACAAATGGACTCTGAAGGCAATTCCAAAAGAGATGCCACAAGGTACTTGAGCAATGGCAGCTTCACTGGAATAGGATGGAGCTTTCCAGTGGAATGTCTTTGGAGTTCTAGTCTGTTTGCTCAAAAAACACAGTCATTATTTTATAATCACATCTTGCATAAACATCAGCGTTTCTCTACTGGCTTTGAAACCGGCATATATAAACAGTATTCCCTCAATTTATTTTGAGCAAATGACCATACTCAACAGGCAAGAACCTATAAAAACAGAATATATGTATTTGGAATTTTAGTGTTGTAATTAAGTCAAACTTTCAGTGAAGTTAATCTGATGCGTATTTAATCATTTGCATAGTTGTTGCTGTGTGGCTTGGTAATAAGGCATAAATGTTCTTTGCCTAATTTTGGCACAACAAATTCAAGCATTCTGGACATCCGCAGGGATTGGGGGAGCCGGGGGTAGCTCTCCAGCCCGATCCTCCCTCCCACCTCCCCCTACCTGGCGCTGCCTCCCTACAGGTCTTGCCTTGGCACAGGGGGCTGCCGGCCGTCAGCTAAGATGTGCTCCCAAGACCCAGCCCGTGGGCCAGGGCTCTGAGAAGAGCGGGCTGTGGCTGCTGCCAGTTCTGTCTTCTGGAAGAAGAAAAATGAATTAGAGGTTGGGAAGATGCTTCTAGGGCCCAGGAGGCAGGCGGCTCCTGCCTGGCAGGCTGACGAATCCAGATGTGAATCTGGCTTCCTGGTGCTCTGGGCAGTGGCCTCAGGCTGCTTGGTGACCTCCCTGAGCCTCGACAGAGTCCATGATCCAACTGCAGCGTTCTGTGGGGCATCATGGACAACTCTGGGGCATAGTAGGTGCTCCCCAAAATAAGTCTCGGTCTCTTCTCCCCTCTCTCCCCAGGGGCAGCAGAAACGGGGGTGGGGTGGAGGCTGAGGGCCAAGCCCAGGATGTCACTTTGCCACCTGTCGGCTGAGGTGGCCTGTACGAAGCTTCTCAGATGAGACCCTCCCTCTCCTCTTCCTCCCCCTCTGCTTTCATCAGAGTGGTTCCTACAGCCAGCATTCTGGGGACAGGTGTCGGTAGAGGGGTGGAGGGAAGACGGACTCCCTGAAGAAATAATCATGAGATGTGGCCCACTTGTGAAATTCCCTAGAAGCATCTTCCCAACCTCTGACTCATTTTTCTTCTTCTAGAAGACAGAACTAGCAGCATCGAGACCCACTGTTCTCAGAGCCCTGGCCCACGGGCTGGGTAGTGGGAGCACATCTTAGCTGACAGTCGGGCAGCACCGGGGCCAAGGCAAGGGGCCAGGCAGGACAAGGGCAGGTGGAGGGGATGGGACAGTGAGCATCAGATAAAGAGGGTCCTTGAGGGAGGGGCCCATGGAGAGGGAAGGCACCTGTGGCGAGATGGGGCTCTCCTGTGTTTCCAGGGGTTAAGGGATTGTGCTTTAACCCTCTGACGGTTGAGAGGTTTCTATGTGCCCAAAGGGGCCCTGTTGGTTTGGGGAGCTGGCCAAAGGTGGACACAGGGGCTGAATCAAAGGTCTGTGGTGAAAGGGGGGCTCCAGCCAGGGGGGCATGGCCTCCCCAGTCCGCATCAGCCTTCTGGAGGGCCTGGAACCAGCCTGCAAATCCCTAACTTGGCTGGGTTTTACTCAAGGTGGGCGGTCTAGTCCTGGTGGCTGGGGGAGGAGAAAGGTATTCAAGTTGTGTTGCTTATTATTAATGGGAAAGATCCTTTCTCTGGAGACAGATAGAAAGAGGAAGAGAAAAACAGCCAAGGGTCTGAACAGTCCAAAACACCAGAGCAAACGCAATTGTCGGAGCACACCCCCCCGCCCCCGCCCCTCTCCCCGGGGGGCGGGGGGTGGGAGGGGAGGTGTTTCAGGACTAAAGGCGACCATGACTCATTCATTAATCTGGAGAGAAAACAAGGACGAAAACAACAGAATAGCCCAGAAACAAGCATTCTTCTAATGCCTTCCGTTCCCCAAACACACATTATAAACCAGATTCCTTTGGCTCCCCAGAATGTCTTAATTTTATGCTTTCATGAGTCATTAGAGAGAAGAATTCAGAACCTTATAGAAGGCAGCAGTCAACGCAGTTATTGATACTTAAGATTGAGGTGCATGCAGGACACCAGCATGGCCCTGTGCAGGTGAGGGGCCTGAGCCCCCACAGGAGGCTGCCCCACTCCCACCCTCATCCCCCTCCCCCATCTGCCCCCTCCTCCCTCCTCCCCCCTTCCTCTCCCTTTTCTTTCCTCCCTCACACCTTTTCTTGCCACTTTCTTCTCTTCCTCTGGGTTTCCCCTAAGAAGCGGGTCACCTTAGGTCGCCCGGACACAGCCCCTTGCCTTGACTTCCAAAGCTCTGGTTTACAAAAATCCCACCTGTGCCAAGAAGACCAGTCTGTGCCCAGGCTCCTTTGCGATGCTGAGCAGACTTACCTGGTTTTATGCACAGCTTAACCAATTATTTTAAAAGGAAACATCCAACTTGGAACACTATGTGAAGGAACTTTTCTTTCCTTTTTTTCCTAACCAAGCATCTCCTACTGTCCCCAGCCCCTCCTGTGCCTCTGCTTCCCCAGATGCTTGCTTTGGCTTGGGGCAGAGGTTTTCGATATCTGACACCTCTTGAAAGTGTCGTTTGGCAAATGAGAATTGAAATCCACTCCAGCCAGCCAGGCCTGCACTGGGGCTGCACAGAAACACCTGGGCACCTCCTCACACCTGACGAAAGCCAGGCCTCCTGTCCAACAAAGCAACAGCCTGGTCTTTCCACCGTTTCTCGGCCTGCTCCGCACTCAGCTACCGCTGCTCCCGGAACACTGAAATGAATTAAAACCTTGGGACTAAAAACAGGTGGCAGAATCGGTCAGGAGGGGTCCGGCTGCACTGGGGTGCCCTGCAAGAGTTCAGACGGGAATTTTGAGGTTGGGCATCTGGACTTGTTTCTTGCCCTCTGTTTCCTCCTCAGCCTCTTACCCCAGACCTACCTCCACCATCCTCAAAGCCTTGCAGGTGTTCAGCTGATCTAAGATGTCCCTGGAAATGGCAGGGGAAGCTGTCAAGATGTCCTTGGCAGGCCTCGCCTGGACCCCCTCTCCCCACCATTGCCTGGAGCTGCTTTGGTGGGTGCACTGCCTCTCCCTGGGAATCAAAACTGTTTTCCAAGGCCTAGATGTAGGCTGATTTCAATTGCTCCACGTAAAGCAGCAAACATCCTGCCTAACGAAAACAGTTTTTTAGGTGCAGCAGAACACATCAGAACGGAGAAAACCAAGGCCAGTGAAGCACGTGGGCGAGTGGAGAAATGGGTAAACAGTTAAACCAACAGAACGGTTAGCAGGTCGTAGAGCTGGGCCGGAGGGGCCACCCACTCACCCAGACACACACAGACCCACACTCAGAGCCGTCCCGGATCACGCTGCAGTGTGTATACAAGCACATACACACACACATACACACACACAATCCCATATACACGTGCAAACATATTCCCACAATGGCCACCAAGGGATTTTGTGTCATGCAATCAATACTTTTATGGTGCACATTATGTAAGTCATATTTTTTAAAAGTTTCCTCTAGTTGGAAATTATTAGGGAAAACAAGAAAATTCATTCCAGTTTCTTTTTAGACTGTGTTCTCAGAGAAGAGTGTGCTGCCGAGAACGGTTTTCTACACCCCAGTCGTGTTCTTCCGTGGAGGGTAGGGCTGGTCCTGAAAAGGGTCCTGTCGGGGGGCCGGGCACCTGGGTTCTTTCTGTCTCGGCGTCTTCATGATCCAGGCCCCTTTGCTCTGAGCTCAGAGCCTGCTGTGCTGCACAGTGAAGGCGGGAGACCTGCTGATCACGGGGGCTCTTGGAGCACTAGCTGATGGTTTAGAATTTAAAATGCATAAAAGCTTCAGTTGTTTTGCAGTTTACCCTTTTGCCCCCACTTGCTCTCAGCCCAGCCCATTGCCTTTGCAAATTAGGCTTGCAGCAGTTTCATTTGGGCTGTGAGCATTTCTCTAGGAGGTCTGTCCTTGCTCTCTGGAAGGAAGGGGAGGAGGGCGGCTGGGCAGCCCCCAGGGACTGCAGTCTGTGTGAGGGCCACACTGGGCCAGCCCAGCAAAGCCCCTCAGTGTCCCCGAGGTCAGACCCCAGATGGGGATGCTCACTTTCTCCCACCTTGTGCCAAACTGTTCATCTGGATCTAGCTTGTACCTGGGGTCTCCTATTTATTTAACTCAAGTATCTCCACACACAGGGCTGGGGAGAAAGAACACTATGAGCTCAATCACTCTCTGGCTAAGCACTTAACTTTTCTTTGGCTCCAGACGCATGTTGCAAATACAAGGGTTTACATATAGACATATCTATTTGCAGATAATTTGTCTGAGCCCTCATTATCCTGTAATTGGGTTAAATACTGCTGTGTAGGCAGCAGCATACCAAAGTCATTGCCGAATCCTTCCAAGGCCTCAGGCTTCCCCCTCCGTCCCTTTTTTTTTTTTTTTTTTTGTACAGGCCTATTGGAAGAAAAAGGTAGAAACATAAATTAAGGCAAGGAGAACATATTTCTTTCTCGGAATGAGCTATTTAAAGAACAAGCCAGATGTGCAAATAGACATTTTCCCCTTGCTCTTTACATTGTGTGTGTGTGTGTGTGTGTGTGTGTGTGTGTGTATACATGAAGGGGAGTGGAGGAGAGAGAGGGACAGAGAAAGGCTGAAATATACCATTCTTCTCTTGCTGTGGACAGCACCACACTTTTCAGTAAGAGCCGCTGGTGGTGGATCTGATGTCACTGGGTGGCAGCAGGGCCTGGGTCTGTCTCCCCACAAAGCCTGCCCACACTGTCCTCTCCCAGAGCCTTTTCACCTTCCCAGGGGTCTCTAGGTCAGACACAGCCTTCTAGGGAACTGCTCCCCTGCCCTGGCATCCCCCAGGAATGATGGGGTCTCTCCAGGAGCCTGTGCTCCCAGTGGCTGGAACATAAGCTTTTACAGTCCCCACTTGGCATCATGACTTACCAGGTTCCCTGAAAGAATGCACTCTTTGACATTTTAATTGTTTCGTAGAAATCTTTCTAAAACATACTGCGTTTTCCTGCACTATAAAAAATTGCATATCACCTTGGGCATGATTTCACTGGAGACATAAGACAGAGTAAGATGCAGGACAACCCTGCCAGCCTGGAGCATGCCTGGCTTTGGGAGTCAGAGCCGGGTTCGGGTCCAGAGGGCGTCACTTTCCATCTGTGACCCGGACAGCACCAGGAGTCTGTCTCCTCACAGACAGATGGCTTTGACCTTCTGGAAGATGATTTCTGGGAGCTGAAATTTAGTAATCTCATCATCCCCTTCCCTTTGTTCCCGCCGCCCCTTCTCCGCCTTCATGCACCCTCTCCCTTGCTTGCCTGGGTTGCTGCCAACCACTCACTTTTGCCCCTCTCTGCGCCTGGGCCTGTCGGCCAGATTAACACTTCCAAAGTGTAAATCACATTATGTCTCTCCCTTAAAATCTTCGGAATTCCCTCTAGCTTGGAGACCAAATTGTAATTGCTTAGTTGTGTTGCACAGAGCATCCTCCCCAATCCCCTGTGTGGACTGCTCTTCAGGCCACGCCCCTTGCAGGTAGGAACTGCCACGTCCTTTTGTCACCCTTCTTTCTACCCAGCTAACTTCTATTCCTCTTGGGCTCAACACAGCTATTGGCTCCTGGAAGCTTTCACAGACTGTGCGCCTGTGCCATGCTCCCTCATTCGTAGAATTTCTCTCACTCCACTAAAATCCTTCCTGTTCGCTCACATAAACATCTCAAAGCTGGACCTGGGTCTTTTCCCTGTGTGCTCCCCAGCGCCAGAGCAGTGGGTGATGAACAGGCAGCCCTGGATCATTTCATCACCATCTTTCCTACTTTCTCGCTCTTGATGGCTTAGACACAGGGTCCCCAACACTGATGATGGTGATTGTGAGTACAACTCCAGGGGCTACGGAGTTAAGTAGGCTATTCGCCCTGAATAGGCCCAGGGCACTGGGGCTTTAAAATGGTTCTTTTGTTTGTTCTGTTATCAATTCTCACCTCTCGCTGCTGACTGTGTGTCTTACTTTATGTCCATCATTGGGCAGTGGCCTCGCCTGTCTTAAAAATTAAATTGCGGGGCTCTGACCTGTTTTCCTCGCCAAGCAGAAGTCTTGTTCTCTACCTTCGTCTCTGTGGCTGTGTCCTTGCCATTGCCGTAGCAGGAATCTGGCTTTTGGAGGAGGGGTGGGAGCCACCGTATGGGGCACGTGTGAAATACCTCATGTAGATTTGGGGAGTGTGGATGAATAGCACACCAGCTGCAGACACGCGAGCTTCCGGATTGTTGCAAGGGCTAATTTGATTAAGAATAGCTTTATTTCCTGGAACCTACTTTGAAAGCTTGCATCTGTGTAAATGTCAAGTTTCTTAGTGTCAAATTTAAAACCACAAAAGGATAGATGTTTTGCTTAAGCTGGAGGATGACTAGCCCACTTGGAAGAGGGAGGCACGGGGAGGCCACATGGGACTACCAGCACAGAGGCGGTGCCCTGGGAAATGCCTCTTCCTTGACACTGCGGCTCACGTGGCATTTCCTGCAGACATGTCCTGTCTACAAGGCAGGTCAACACGAGGACCCAGCTAAAGGCAGTGGATGCAACCACCGAGGAAAATGCCTGTGTCTGTGAGGGACTCAGGCACAGGATCCACCTTGAGAAAGACGTGAGAGATCCAACACCCAGTACAGGAAATGCAGAGTTCAGAGGAACACGTGAGATTGCACCATAGGCTGGCAAGGAGCAAAGTCCAGAATGGAAGAACTTAGTTTATGGGCCCTGCACAAACTCTGGATTCCTCAACTAATAAATTGCAAGAGAAAGAGAGAAGGGTGGAACCTCTAGGTCAGGGTTTCTCAACCTCGATACTCTTGTCATCAGGGCTGGATATTTCTGTGTTTTGGGGTGGGGATGGGGCTGTCCTGAGCATTGTAGAATGTTTAGCAGCATCCCTGGCCTCTCCCTACTTGGTATCAGGAGCTCCCCACACACATCCAGTTGTGACAACCAAAAATGTCTCCAGACATTATCCAGTGCCTCCTTGGGAACAAAAGTGCCCCTAGGTAAGAACTCCTGCTATAAATTAAAAGAGTCTTAATAAACACATTGACCAATCACAATGTAGGGACCTTATTTGAATACTGAATCAAACAAATCAACTGTTCAAAAATAAAGAAGTAACATTCATGAGACAATCACAGAACTGTATATTTGATGCTATTAAAGAATTAATTAATTTGTTACATGTTTAATGGTATAATGAGAATCTTTTTAAAATTCCCTATGTTTTAGAGATGCATACTGATACATTCAAATGAAATGATGTAACATCTGAACTTTTCTTCAAAATAACCCAGAGTGAGACCAGGCATGGTGGCTCATACCTGTAAATCTAACATTCTGGAGGCTGAGGCAGGAGGATCGCTTAAGCTCAGGAGTTCAAGACCAGCCTAAGCAAGAGCAAGACCCCATCTCTACAAAAAATAGAAAAATTAGCCGAGCGTGGCAGTGTACACCTGTAGTTCCACCTACTCGGGAGGCTGAGGCAGGAGGATCGCTTGAGCCCAGGAGTCTGAGGTTGCAGTGAGCTATGATGATACCACTGCACTCTAGCACTCTACCCAGGGTGACAGAGCAAGACTCTGTCTAAAAAAAAAAAAAAAGAAAAGAAAAGAAAAGAAAGAAAGAAAAAACTCACAGTGAGGGCAGGGAGTGAAACAAACATGAAACAGATCAGTCATGAGGTCGTGAGTTAGTGATAACTAATGGCTGAGGGGTTATGGGGTTCGTTACACTAGTTTCTCTACTTTTGTATGTATTTGAAATTTTTCACATAAAAATATGTAAAAGGAAAGAAAAAATAAAAGAAGGGAAATAGCAGTTAGGATTCTGAAGCTGAAGACAGCTTTTCTCCTCAAAGAATCACTGTCAGATTCTCACCAGCTTTTCCAAATCTGCCCATTAATCAGATCCCTCTGGAACCCTGTGTCAGTGGCATTCACCACTCTAAAAAGCTCATGCTGTGCAGAGAAAAGTCACATTGGTCTGAGTCCTTGCTCCATGAGAATTTTAATAGTCAGTGTTATCTGCATGACCCATCTCGCCCGAGCAGTTTTCTCCGTAATGAGTTCAGGCAGCACAAGGTAGTCATTCCACACATGGCTTCTGCACACAGGCACACACGGATGAATGAACCAGTGAATGGGCGGGGTTCAAGGTAGTCTCCTGGGCTGGAGGAGAGATGTAGTGATAAGTAAGTTATGGTCCTCGCCTTAGAGGAGTTTACTGTCTACTGGGGGCTAGAGATGTTTAAACAACTAATGCAAAAATAATTCAGAACGAAGTAAATGCTAAGTAGACTCTAAGCAATATGACATGGTGTGGCCAATTTCAAGGAATGAGGAGAGCACAGTCCCAGCTAAAACCCTGAGGACTGATCTCAGAAAGAGCAGCACAAATTCTTGTGACATCCGGTTGCTTTTTATCGGATTTCTTCAGCAGTGAAGTCATGAAAGCTGCCCCACTCTAACAGATTCACTGGGGAGACTTGGCTGGCTACAAAGGGGAAAGTCTGTTTACATTAAAAAGAAAAAAAAAAGAGCTGAACTACTGCAAGAAAACCGAAAATCAGAAAAAGCTGTCTATGGCTTAATATGCTCTTTAGTGGCTTCTGAAGATCTGAGTCATGCCTTTTCCTAATATGTCTTCCCATGTCAAAATCCACCACCTCAAAGGGAAGCGGAAGATGGTCTTATGGAACCCATGCTCAGCCGCTTGTGAATGGTGCCAATGTGTTAGCTCATCGCCCAGAGCGCAAAGTCCTTTTAGGAAATTGATTTTCCTTGGATAAAGTCACTTCCCTCTCTGCACCTCAGTCTCTTCCACTATAAGACGAAGCAGTTGGATAAGATCAAGCATGGCAAATTTGTGGCACACTTGCCACTCCTCACTGCTCCATGCCCACGGCAGACATTGCTAATTGATCCAAGCACCCTTCTCCACGGAGGCCAGACACTGGGCATACTCAAAAGAGAATTCCAGGCACCCATAATCTATCAGAGGGAACTGATGCCTGCCTCAAACCTACTTATCATCTCTCGCCTTGAATGTCCCAGAATTCTAAGTGAGTATAAAAGCCCTGACCAAGAATACAACCACAGGGACAAGACCCAAGCACACAATTACTTCACACCATTGTTATCAATAGCCAAGAGCTTATGGAGAACCTGCCACTTGCTGAGTGTTGTGACAGGAGCTGAGATTCGGCAGAAGACATGGCCCACTCACCCCCCTCCTCCTCCCACAGCTTAAGGGGCTTATGATTTGGGTAGAGAGAGAAGAATTACAGAGGAAAGACAAACCACAGTGCAACACCAGGGCCAGGGAAGTGACCACAGACAGCCAGGCTGCAGGAGTTGGAGGTGGAGGTGACATAGAGGGAGGGGGCAGTGGGAACAGGCTTTCCAAGAAACAGGAGACTTGAGTGGAACCATGAAGGATGCCCAGAGTGGACAAAGCAGCCAGAAGAACCAAGGTCATTCAGAAATCGGGCGCCCGCTCTGGGTTCTCCCCCTGCTCTCACGAGTGGTAAGTGAGCCCTTCTCCTCCTCCACTCTGTTTTCTTTGCACTGGGCCCCGTTCCTAACCCATTTTCCTGATGACGCAATGTCCCTGGACATGTTAGGTGGTGAGGCCGTCCTAACAGCTTCCAATAATGGGAAAGGAAATTAAGCTTGAGAAATCTACATGCAAAGGCCTCTTTTCTCCCCACAAAGGAAATATCTGTAAGAAGTTTGCTGGTGTGTATTTTATCCACTTCCCCACATTGACTGTGCTTAGCACAGAGGATGGAAATGAGAGAGAGGATAAGGGAGCCCTGATCTCAACTGCATAGACACGGGAGGTAAGAAGCCTGGGTGTCTGCACACTGCATTTCTTTTACTTGGATTTTTCATTTGCTTCCAAAGGAGCTACCCCATCCCTTTATTCCAGAAATAGGGCTGGCAAAGGCAGAATCTGCAGATGAAAAAGTCTGCTTTAGTTGTGCGGTAATGGGACAATGTGAGACAGGGTAACGGGAAAAGCACTGTTCAATACATGCAAAGGGAAACATAATTTGATCTACTATTGATTTCTAAAGAGGAGTAACTTGAGAATATGCCTTGGACAAACAGTAAAGGCATGTATTGGAGGCCTCCAGTGTCTCTCTCCGGGGTCTGACTGCAGTCTGACAATAGACCGAAGGCATGTCCTCTCTCCACAGTGGCCACGTTTTCAGCTCAAGCTGGGGTACAGTCCCTGGACTATGAGCCCTGGGTGAGCCCAGGTAGGAAGCAGCTGTCTGTCTCTTGAGGGTCCAAAATGGGGGCTGGGGTGGGGGCACAGGTGACTCTGAGGCTTGGAAGCTGGTCTGGACTTTTCTGACTCCATGACTCTTTACTCATAAAGGTCCCCAAAAAGAACACACAACAGTGCTCTGCTTCTATTCTGCTTGCCCTTGGCATGCCTCGATGTCCCCAGTCATTCTATTTTGATGCTTTTAATCTGCTATTGTCTGAGAGAAATCCACTCAACAGGTTTGAATCCACTCAACAGCTTTTTGGATTTATATGTCAATTAAAAATAGATAGCTTGGAAGCTGGAAACTACCCAAATATCTATCAACAGTCCAATGGATATAGAAATTGTGGTATAGTCACACACTGGAATACTAGACAGCAATGAAAAATGAGTGAACTATGACCACATATAACAATATGAAAACAGGTAAAAATAATCCGTGAAACATGTCAGGAGGGGGGTTCTCCTTGGGGAATAGAGCTGGGAGGCAGTATTACAAGGCTTCTGGGTGCTGGTAAAGTTCAGTTTCTTGGTTTGAGTGGATGTGATGTGCTTATGAAAATTTTCAAGCTGCATAGTTAGTATTTGTATACCTTATGCATATTATAAGTCAATAAAAAGTTTTAAAAATCTGTATCTTAAATACATCTTGTATGATTCCATTTGTATGAAACATCTGGAACAGGTAAATTCATAGAGACAGAAACAGCCTTGTAGTGGCCAGGGAAGCAGGGAGGAGAATGCGAAGTGACTGCTTAATGGGTAGGAGGTTTCCTTTTGGACGATGAAAATGTCTTGGAACTAGATGAAGGTGGTAGTTGCACAACATTGCGAATGTACTAAATGTCACTAAATTGTTCACTTTAAAATGATTAATGGTGGCTGGGCATGGTGGCTCACACCTGTAATCCTAGTACTCTGGAAGGCCGAGGCAGGAGGATTGCTTGGGCTCAGGGATTCAAGACCAGCCTGAACAAGAGCGAGACCCTGTCTCTACCAAAAATAGAAAAATTAGCTGGGCATCATGTTGTGTGCCTATAGTCCCAACTACTTGGGAGGCTGAGGCAGGAGGATCCCTTGAGACCAGGATTTTGAGGCTCAGTGAGCTACTATGACACCATTGCACTGTATCCCGGGCAACAGAGTAAAACTCTATCTCAATAAATATATATAACAAAATATCAATAAAATAAAATAAAAAGTGGTTACTGGTTAATTTCATGCTATGTGAAGTTTACCTCAAAAAACAAAACAAAACAAAACAAAAAACTCCAAACTTCTATCTAGGATAGGTGGCCCTCTAAGAGCCATCTTTGTGCTGTTCTTCCTAAGCTCAAGAGCTTTGCCTTCCCTCCTGGCTCTTGCTGAGACTGAGGGGCTCTGATCTGAGCTCCAGATAACTGGGGAGTTCCAGGATAATGCCCAGGAAGCTGCTACCAGGAAGTGGACTCACACACTTTTAAACAGTCCACAATACCTCCTGGGGGTCCTCAGTGATGGGGCCCAAGCTTGCAGAGTGCCAAACTTTATCCCGCTACCACGTCAACAGCACTCCAGGGCAAAAGATTTCGCGGGCCTTCAGCCTGGTCCTCGCCTCTGTCCCAGGCAGAGCTGGTTCTGGAATGTTTCCCTTCAGCCCTGGGAGGAAACTCACATCTGAAGCAGTGTGTGAGCCCCGGCTGGCAAGCCATGGCTGCTCACACTGTTTTCCCTTTCTTAGCAATAATGTTTAGGTTCAGGAAAGAGTTCCAAGATATATATAATTCCTCATGCTGAGTAAGGGCTTCAGCCCTGCCTCTGCTGCTGCTCCGGCTACTGCTCTCTCCAGGAATGTTATTACACCAGCGTTGGCCCAGCGCTATACATGGGTGTCTCTCAATGTCCTCATTATGTGCTCCGTATTTTTCAGGTCATGTAATTCAGCTGTAAAAATTTGCCCTTGGCTGCACCTGGCATAGGAGTGGCACAGAGGGGTGTGTTTATTTTTTTTTAAGGTGCTGTTAAAAATAAATTTAATAAGAGAAAGAGAGAGGAAAAGAGAGCAAGAGACTGAGACTGTGTTTAATTTGAACTACGGAGGAAAAGACATGAACAGAAGGTCTGAGATTCTGGTGCTTTGGCCGTGTGTGTGCATGTGTGTGTGTGTGTGTGTGCAGGCACACACATGCGCACACTCATGTGTCAGCCTGCACGGGCAAATGTGTGTTCCTTCTGTGTAACTTAAAACCAACTTTGTTTATTAAACTGGGATTTTCCAGATCGTTGGTGTGTGATGTGGCTTAGTTTATACTGTGCAATATCCCATTTTAAACACACACAGGTACATAAGTGAAAATCAACTGAGCTACTTCAATTAGTAAAAGCATAAGCAGCAATTAACTTTAAATGAACATTTTCATGAGTGTTTTCTTCCTCTTCCTTCCCTTAGCCATGTATTAATTAATGAGCCTCTGAATGAACCCAGTCTCTGTCTACGGGCCTAGAAGGTTTTGGCTCTGGAATCCAGGACATATAAGTGAAGAGGAACAAGGGCCCCCAGACTGGAAGCCCAGGCGCAGGTGGCTGCCTTTCCTTGTGGGCACTACAAGGCTGGAAGAGAGCCCTGCCCTGCCAACCTGCCCAGCCCTTAGGAAGATAAGATGTACCATGGGTGACTTTATTATCTAAACCAAACCCCCGAACATCTAGTCCAACAGAATTCTGTCCCATTTCTGTCTGAAAGAAGCTATTTGAGAGATGCCACCTTGAATATTTGGCTTTTTAGACTGTTTTCAATGATATCTGAGAAAAACTGGATTGTATGAAATTGGCATGTCCTGGAAGGGCTGAGACGGTCCTGGTTATTGGGTGAGGGCAGTCGGGGGGGGGGGGTGTTTATTGATACACGAAGTTGCCCCTTTTTCCACTTGAGCTATGTTGCCAGGGTTTGGGGTATGTCCATGTTCCCTAGAACCCCAGTGTCCGCGTTTTCACCCAAACGTCCTACCACATGGGAATCCAGAATGGAGGCTCAGTCGACAGTGAGGGAAGATCCAGGGCCCTGGGCAGAAGGGCCCAGGGGCTGAGCGCCAGCCCAGACGCCAGAGGGTCCCCTTCCCCACTGCTGTCCGAGGCGGGGAGTGAGGAGGGCTGCCGCGGTCACCGCACATCTGGCGGGAGACCCTCCAGGTGTGCCTCCGGGGGCAGCCACAGAGCCCACGAGGGGCTGGCTCGGGCACTGGGCAGCGGGCCTCCTGGAGGAGCTGCAGGAGCGGCGGAGACCCCCTTCCATTCCCCGTCGTCCCTCGCGCCGGCTTGACGGGACCCTCATCCTCGGGCCGCGCGTGTCACAGCCCTGCCAGGCACTCTGCCTGGGACAGTAGGAGCGCGGCCGCGGGGCTTAGCGTGGAGCTGGGGCGCCCTCACGGAGCCGCTCACCCAAAGGCCACCCGACCGTGGCTAGGACACCTCTCTTTCGCTGGCGGTCACCGTCACCCAGGCTATTTGGCAGCCTTGAACGCAGCGTTCGGCCAGGCTCGGGCGCCACCTGGTGTCCGCGGCGTCACCGCGGGTGGATGGGCCCATCTGCGGAGCGCCCGCGAGTCCGCTGGGGTCTTTGTCGTTCCTGTTCTTCTAGACCCAGAAGGGCTCTGAGGTGGGTGGAAGGCGGCGTCTGTGCGACCGCGGCTGCTCAGGCACCGGTACCATGGAAGAGAGTGGGGGAGGGAGGGACAGAGAGATTTGGGGATAACGGATTGGTTAGGAGTCACACTGGGTTTTTGTCTTAGCTCACCAGCTGTGTGATGACGGGCAAGTTACTTTAAACTCTGAATGCCAACTTCTTTATCTGTAAAACAGTGATAACAACACTTACATCAGAGGGTTAAGTGAGATTTAAAATGAGATAAATCCTCCCAAGTTCTTGACAACTGAGGATATTCAATAAATGTTAATTCTTTCTTTGCTTAGCAGATGTAAGGACACAGAGATAACGAAATAGGTAATAATCAAAGTTAGTGACACAACGAAGGTAATATTAACTTTCTTGGCGTGCATGGGGACAGGCAGATCATGGCTGGATGAGAAGTCTGGACTCTGTGTGGTGGCCCTGTCCACACCTTCGCCGAAGACGCCAATGGTGCATTTCCATCCCACTCTATACAAAACTGGTTAATAAGTAATAAGACAAATCACTGTTGATTTGTCCCTCCATGGGGAGGGACATGTGGGTATTTCATGAATGTTGCTTCATTAACTCTCGTACCAGCCACTCGAGGTGAGTATTACAGCCTGCATTACACGGATGAGGAAATTGGGGTTCAGGGTGTCTAAAGTCACATATCTCGGAAGCAGTGAAGTCCACACAGCTCCAAATCCAGTTTGTCCTCTTCCCTCTTCTTGAAACTGCCCTCAGAGCTGAGGCCGTCTCGTAGGGGTCTCCTTCTGGAGCCCAGCCTGTCCCTGAACCAGCCAGAAACAGCTTTCTCCACCAGCCCTGGCCGCTGGCATAAATCAAGTCTAGATTCCTGCCCATGGGTCATTGGTCGGGCTCCCAGCTGTCTTCCGGGTAGCTCCTGGCGTGTGGCTATATTAAGAATGTGAACCGTAACATTAACACTTTTAAAAAATCCACAAAGAAAAGAAAGAAAGGAAGGAAGGAAGAAATACCCCTAAAGAGACTAACATCAGGTCCAGCCAAGGGTCGTAAATCAATGTCGGTAAATTTACAAACAGTTCATAAATGTAAGTGCTTTTCACAGGGCTGTTTGTTATTGTGTCAGCTGAGGTGGGTTGGGCCAGGGGTGTCTTCCAGTGAGGAGCCGCTAGGATGGCTCCAGCAGGGATGGGACCAGCCCTGGTTAAATCCCGACATGTGGTGGTCACAGCACAACAGAGCCTCTCGTGAGGCTGAGAGAACCAGCCTGGATGGCAGGTGAGCTGAGCCCTGAGCTTAAACTGAGGTTTGGAAGACATTTACCAAAAACTCCAACAATAACAACTATGACTTTTCTCCAGGTTCCCTTTTTCACTTTTCTAAATATTCTGTTCTTTGGCGCTCTGGTGGGTGCAGGGCTGAGGTGAGTGGCTAAAGGGGAATCTTATATATTCTCCCCACATGGTCCCATGTGTTCCTGATGGCACCCCTGCCTTACCTCCACTCAGCCAATTCAAGGACCCGAAGCCCAGTGATGCCAACACCCAGTGACACACACTCTCAAGTGGAGGACAGTGACAAGCCAGAGAGCCTGGGTTTTGTGAACAAGAGGGGAGAATGGCCCATCCTCTGTCACTGGGTTGCAAGGCAGCAGTACTTGGGCCCTGGAAGCTCACAGAGCAGGTCTTAAAAAGAGTTTCCTTCCATCTCTCCATTGAAACCAGGAAACACGCAATATCCTCCCGGTTATCTTTATTTTTCTCTCTTCCTTAGGTACCCCTGGACTCACACACACACCACTTCACCCTCAGCCCCAAACCAAGAGACCCTATGCGTAGAAACTCTTGCAAATGGATCCGTGGGGCAGACGACAGGGCATGGGGTTGCCTCACTCTTCCCCCTAGAAGCTCCAGTTTCTGGAGCTTCAGCTCTGGCCCAGCCCAGACACCCTGCGGCGTGTCCACCTCACCACATCCCTACCAGGTAGCTGGTTGGTAAGGGTGGAGTGTGAATGGGCACTGACCCCGGCCTTGGCTGCCCACTTCCAAGCCCCAGCCCCCTCTGCTAAGTCATCAATGATCAGCTCAGAACATTTGCAAGGATTTGGAGGATCAGTCAAAGCTGGGCCAAGTTATAACTTTATTATTTTACCTTACAAACTCAAGATGCATGAATTGCTCTGGAATGGCACATAAAAAAAGTAGGTAGTTAGAACTGGTGCCTTCTGGGACCTTTTCCTACCCCAATTCTGAGACACATACATTTCTAAATGTGAGTGATTATAATTCTGCACACAAAGCAGCTCTTCTTTTAGTGAGACTTTAAAAAAATGCATTGGCCCATTTATTATAAAAGTTGTTCTATGAATATAACCTTGTCCCCCAATTTCTGGGAGACCCCAGTCATTGCACCCCCTTCACGAGCCACCCTGCTCAGGCAGAACTGCCCGTGAAACATTCCTTAACCAACTAACTGCACCTTTCCAGGCCGGCACTAAACAGGGATTTCATTTATTTGAAAAGAAGGTATTAAATATGTCAGATATAGGAAGTTAAATGTAATGGGCCCAATTCCACACTCGGTTCCATATGCGTAAATCCCACTGATGGAGAACAGAGTGCAACTTGAGCAGCAAAAATGAGATTCCTCATCTGTGGGAGGAAATTGTGCCCCTGATGGATCTTAGCTGACATTCTAATGGACATCCAATCAAGACTGTTAAAACTGGAAGGGGCCCTAAAGTTCCTGAGGTTTTGCTTTTTGCTTTTAAGCTTTAGGGGTTGTCACATTTCTCTGCTTTATCCCGTTTTTATTTTTTGGTTGGTTGGTCTGTTTGTGTGTGTGTGTGTGTTTCCTAACTCCCAGTAAACACTTGCCATTTCTCTCCAGATATTTTGTTTCAGCTCACCTGCACTTCAGCTAATTTTTCCAAGAGGATGACTGGGTGGCTTGACTAAAGAACAAGCAGACACTTCAGAGCCTAAGTTTGGGAAAC
This sequence comes from Lepilemur ruficaudatus, assembly GCA_963574885.1. Classification (NCBI taxonomy): domain Eukaryota; kingdom Metazoa; phylum Chordata; class Mammalia; order Primates; family Lepilemuridae; genus Lepilemur; species Lepilemur ruficaudatus. The sequence goes on along the minus strand of CAUYRT010054676.1, from coordinate 143,147 downwards.
AGCCTGAAAGCCCCGAGCCACTGAGACACATTTCAAGTCTAGCTACTCAAAATATGGTTCCTGGACCAGCAGGGTCAGCCTCTCCAGGACACTTGTTAGAAATGCATTATCTCCCAGCCCACCCCAGACCTGCTGACTCCATATCTGCATTTGGACACCAGCCCAGGTGATTCATGTGCACATTATAGTGTGAGAAGCCCTGGATTAGAGAACAGAAACTGGACATGACCCTTTCTTTGCCATGGATTTATCACCAGGAATTATCTTAAGAACTGCAAGAATTTGGTTCAGATGCTTGTGATAATGTTGCAGCCCAGTGGTTCTCTTCCCTGGCTGGGATTGTAATCAGGCATTACAATCACCAAGGGAACTTTTAAAAAAATGTTGATGTGTGGAATTTACCCAAGAGATTGTGATTCAACATGCGTCTGGTGGCTGGGACAGTTATTTACTTAGAGTTCCCCAGGTGGTTCTACTGTGCAGGTGGGGCTGAGAGGCGCTGGGATAAAAATGTCACCTTGAGTGGTCAGACTTCAGGAATGGGAATGATGTCATTTTCTGATTCACTCACTGTGCATTGCATGCAGGGTCCTGAAAGTGATACAGAAATGGTTGCAATTCCCCTACAAGGCAATAGTGTCAAGGAAAAATGAGATATTTGCCAAGTGAAGTAAGTCACATAGCAGGAGGTGCCACACGGGGTGTTTTTGAGTCATGTGAGTGTCCTGTGAGCGGAGTTGAGGGAGTTAGTCCAGGGCAGGAAGGATGGAAACAGGACTGAGTGTAGATAACTGGGAAGTGCTGGATCTGAGAGGAGAGACAGAAAGGCCCTGAGTGATACATCCATGTGGCAGGTTAGAGCTGGGAGGACCTTGGGATCTTCTAGCTTTGCTGCAGGACACTATCGATAGAGCAGGGTTTTTCAGCCTCAGCGGTATTGACATTTTGAGCCAGATAATTTTTCACCGTGAGGGCTGACCTGTGCATTGTAGGATGTTTGGTAGCACCCTGGCCTCTACCCACCAGATGCCAGTAGCAAACCCTTCCCAACTATGACAAACAAAAATGTCTGCAGACTTTGTCATATGTCTCCTGGAAGCAAAATCAACTGTGGTTGAGGCACACTGGCATAGGACAAGAAAGCAAACGGTGGCAAGCCCTTGATACTGACATGGAAGCTGCATTGAGATGTCATGTTAAGAATAAAAAGTAAGTGGTACAACAACGTGGATGTTAGTCCTAATAAAAAAAAATACACCATTGTGTGTATGTGTGTGTGTACAAAGGTTGTGGCCAAGCAGCAGAAGTGGGGCCTCCTCTCTAGGTGGTTAAAGCATGGATTCTGGGCTCGTGCTCGGGGCTTCTTATCCCAGCTCTGGCATCTACTACCTACCCTGGCCAACATCCATAAACTCCATGTGCCACAGTTTCTCCATCTGTAAAATGGGTTTAGCAATGCCTATCTCAATGAGTTGTCATGAAAACTAAGTTCAATCATTCAGTATTGAACAAGGTATCAGCAAAGAATTTCTTGCAAAGCCTGGCACATAGTAAGCAGTTCCCGTGTTTGAGTCGCTTGTTATGATTCGCTCTGAGGTGGTGACTAGAAGTCAGGGCCATTGCAGAGATACAGACATTCAGGTTTTGTTCTGTAAACTTCTGTTTGTTGGAATCCTGCATGATGAGATTGTATTTACATATTAATTGTGAAATAAAGCACACATGAAAGAAGGAAAGGTTCTAGTTTAAAGACTTCATTTTGGAATAATTTCCGATCCACCAAAACCCTGCAAAGATAACACAGAGTGTTCCTATATGCCTCCCACCCAGTTTCAGTTTCCCCCAATGTTATCACCTTACATTTCTATGGTGCAATTGTCAAAACTAAGAAACACGTTCATACGTTCATACAAACTCCAGACTGTGTTTGGAGTTTACCAGATTTTTTTTTTTCTAATATCCTCTTTCTGTTCCAGGAGCCCGCTCAGAATATCACATTACATTTAGTCACCATGCCTTCCTGGGCTCCTCTTGGCTGTGATGGTTTCTCAGTCATTCTTTGTTTTTCATGACCTTGACACTTTGGGAGAGTACTGACCAGGTATTTTGCAAAATGCCCCTCAATTTGGGTGTGATGTTTTCTCCTAGACTAGACTGGGGTTATGCTGTGGGCGAAAACCACAGAGGTGAAGTACCCTTCTGTCTGCATCGTACCCGGGGCATGTGCTAGCAACGTGACTTATCAATGGTGACGTCAACTCGATTACCTGGCCAAGGTGGTGTTTGCCAAGTTCTCCACTGCAAAGTGACCCTCCCCTCACCCTGCCTGCTCCTTGGAAGCGGTCGCTATGCACAGCCCATGCTCAAAGGTGGAGAGATGAAGCTTCTCTTCTGCAGAAACTTGTTTCTTTTCTCCTAGTTATTTATTTATTCAATAGTTTATTTATATCAATATGGACTTGTGGGTATTTATTTTAAACTTTTTCCATCAGCGTTGGAGGTGGATTTTCTAAAAAAAAAAAGAAGAAAAGAAATTTATATTTTAGACTTTGGTTTATAATCCAATACTGAGTTATTTATTTTGTTGCTCAAATACTTACCTTATTTTAGATTTCCAGAAAGGCCCTGGATTGGGGGGTAGGGGTGGAAGGCTGATCTGTGGGGCACGGGCTCCAACAGTGAGGTGGACTGTGAGCTTGGGGTCTTTTGGTTTTGGTTGGTCTATGTGAAAGGCTGTGTGACCTGTGGCAAAGGTGCAGGGAAAAGGAATCTGTGTGAGTGTGACCCAGGCACAAGGCAGCGTGGAGCCCAGGTTGTGAGAATCATTAGCACATCAGGCAGGGATTTCCAGAGAGACAGAACCAACGAGAGCTGTGTGTATGTGTGTGGAGGGAGAGAAAAGGGGGGAGAGAGAGATTGTAAGGAATTGACTCATGTGATTGTGGAGGCTGACAAGTCCCAAGACCTACAGGCAGCAAGCTGGAGGTCCAGGAGAGCCAATGGGGTGAGTTCCAGGCCAAAGGCAGCAGGCTGGGGACCCAGGAAGATCTGATGTTTCAGTTCGAGTCCAAGGGCCACAAAAGACTGATGTCCCTGCCCCTGTCAAAGCAGTCAGGCAGGAGGAGTTCCCTCTTACTCAGCCTTTTTGGTCTATTCGGGTCTTCAACTGGTTGGATGAGGCCTGCTCACATTACGGAGGGCAATCTGCTGTACAGTCTACTGATTCAAATGTTCATCCCATCCAGAAACACCCTCATGGACCAGAATAACATCTGAGTATATAATTCAGAAAACAAGTCTTATCAATCAGTTTCCTGAGAGACAGAGGAAAGCTATCTCTGCCCCCCCCCTTTTTCCTTCAACTCTTTGGGAGTGGGAAATTTACTGATTCATTTAAGCTAATGTTTCTCAGACTGTTTCACTGACAATTAATTCTGCAAGTTGTCTCTCAAAAGAATTCCAAAGAAATGCTTACCATTTTTCCCTTTGGAGATTTATAAGGCTTATTAGCATAATAAAGATTCTGAATATGTCTGCATTAAAAAAAAAAATCTGACTAAATGTCTGGCACCCCATAGCCCAGTCGAGTTGATACATAAAAGTAACCATCACACACGCAATGTTAGCAACTCCTGCAGCAGTGAACTGGCTTGGAGCCTGGAAACCAGGGAGCGGGGGTCCTCAGAAGGCTCCAGAAGAACTTCTCGATGTGGGGCAGGGGGAGGTTCAAGGGTGAGGGATGTAGGCAAGGGGATCTAGATGTGCAACTTTGAGATGCTTCTCATCTGTGCAGTCCTGGGGAAGTCAAGGCCATGTGGTCGAGAAAGTGACCCTGGAGAACAAGGACTGTCAGAGCTGTCGGACTTTGTGTTATTTTAGGGGAGGGGGTGCAGGCATGTTGAAATCCCCAGTGTTTGGGGTGGGGATGAAACACAGTGGGATAAACATGTGATTGCAGGCTGTGACGTTATAGGGGTACACCAGCCTTGCCATGGTCAGTCCATCAGTCTTGCACAGGGAGTCCGCCAAAGGTACTAGACAGTCTTCACTTCAAAGTCCAGTCTTCTCACCTGTCCTACACAATCCACAGGGGTGTGCAAGGCCCTCTCCCTCCCTCTGCGGCTTCATGCTGACTTTGGCCCTTTGCTCCCTCCCCCAGGGCCCAGCCTCTTCCTTTTCTTGGCCTCCCATGCAGGGTCTCAGGCCCTCTCTGCTCATTTGGCCCCACTGGTCCAGAGGGGAGGGGAGAGCAGGGGAGAGGATGCAGCTGGCCCTGGGTTCCATGAGCAGATCTCTTCTGAGAGAGCCAGGCCCTCCCCAGGCCAAGCCGGCCGTGTCCAGCACAGCTCCTGGGCACCAGGCTCTGGGCTCTTCTCTGCCTGAGTCTCAGCACCCCATGCTCCCCATCCTCTGCCCTCCTTTTGTGTATTTCTCCAGGACGGGGGATGGGGGATACCTGCCCTTTCCTAGATACTTGTTAAACATCCTACTATTACTTCCTATTGAAATAATGAAAGTCTCCCTGTTGTTTTCATAAATTAGGATACAGAAAGGACAGCTCTATAAAATCTTCTTGGCTAGTGGACAGGTGTCTGGATCAAGTCTAGAGTCTACAGGGTTGAACTGGGCCACATATGTTAAATAATTATAGTTCTTCATTGGAGTTGTTCAGGGTAGCCTTCTGTGGCACTGGAAGGAGTTGTGGGATTTTTATATTTATCAGAAAGTGAAATGGGTTATAAATCAGGTGTGGAAGCTCAGAGCCAGTTCAATCCTCGGATCTGGGTGGGGGATCGAGCAGGCCTGGTACCCAAGGGATCTTGGCCAATGTCACAACTAAATCCTCTTGAGGTGTCCCTCCAGCCAACTAGAAGCTGTCAGTCTCCAAGACTTCTTCCCATGTGGTCTGGCTGGTCACGGCAAGAATAATTCACACTGGAAGGAGAAGTGAGTCAAAGACAAATAGGGCCCAGGAGCAGGGAGAGCAGACGGGCTGACCACAGGCGGCCCCCGGGCCAGCGCCAGACTCCCACACGCCGCTGGGAGAGCCTTCCTGGAAGCTGGAAGCCTCTGGCCAGGAAATGATTTGGAAAATACCGAATGAACCACATGTGGGTCCTGGGACTGAGACCATCAAAGGGGAAGGGGGAGGGGCGAGGAAGGCGCAGGAGAGCTGTGATGTAAACGCGCTGTCCAGGGACCAGCTCCCAGAAACTACGGCGGAGACGTGCCCAGGGGAGGACATTCCCGAGCACGCGAGGGACCCAGCCTGACCACCCCAGGCTGACAGGGGCTTTCTCTGCCCAGCAGTCCCATTGGGGAAGGAGCAGGTCGAGCCTCGGGTTCCCGTGCCAGGCGGGAGAGGCGGAAGCTGCCAGGAGCAGGCACACAGGAAATCCTCATGGGCAGGTTCTTTGCAACGGCAGGCCATGCCCATATACATGGGACGTGGGAGACGCAGCCCCTTCCCTCAAGGAGCTGACCACCTTCTTGAGGAGACAAGCTTGGTCTGGGAAGTAGCACAGTCTGGGGTACCAAAGCGTGGACTGGGGCCTGGAGCCTCAGCTCAGCCGTTTGTGGGATGAGTGTTGGCATCTGCAAAGGTGGGACTGTCCTCCTCCTCCTCCTGTTGCAGATTAAGGAACAGACCAAGAGGGATGTTTCAAAAGAATAACTGAGGTCTTAGAGGCTGTCAGGACAGGAACGATGGAAAGAAGACAAAGACGCACCACGAGTAACTTTCTAAATGGACTGTGGAGGGCCAGCTCACCACTCACACCAGTCTGGTTGGGAAGTGAAAGATTTCTCTGCAAAACAAGCAGCTGGGCTCCTTTGGGACACCTTGATAGTCCCTGGCATTTGCACTCGCCTTTACTTTTCTGTCATCCAGCCAGATGACACCCCATGTCAGCGCCTGGGCGGGATGCTGGATTGTCTGGGAAACCTGGACTGTCATGCCTTGGGAAGTTGAATCTGTTGAGGCTGCATCTGCCATGGAACCCGAAGCTTCAGCAGGGCCTCTGTCTCCTTCCTGCTCTCCTATCCCAGGAAGAAGGACCAGGACCTGTTCGGGATCTGTAGCATCTGCCTAACTTCTCATCCATCCTCTTTTGACCCCAGGAAGCCTGGCTTGGAAGACTCGAGATGACCCCAGGACAGGCCTACAGCCTGCAGACTCAGCCCAGAGAAGAAAAGAATCTCCAGGATCCTTCCATGTCCTTGAATCAGGAAGACACAGGAAGCCCTGGAGGCCCCAGGAAGTGCCAGGAGCCTCCAGCCTTGGCAGAAACGTCTCCACAAATACCTCCCGGTGGGTTTGATTTGACGTTGCTGCAGCAACCCTGGAACCCACAAAGGCCCTAAAGACAGGTGCATGGGACATCCCATGGGGCAATCCGCAACAGAGAGCCAAGAGGAGCTATTTCTTGTGTTTCTACCCAACTCCATGTTTTTCTCTTTTGTTCTCAATTTTTAAACTCTGGTCCTGGTGGAAGTTTGTGGTAGAATTCTCTAATAATGCTAATCACATCCATGATGGTGGCTACTAGTTATTAAATACCTCCCTATACAAACCAACTCCTGGGCTGGATGCTTTCAGATGTTATTTCTAATCCTTACAAAAACCATGCAAAGTGGTGATAGTCTTCCCATTTCACAGATGTGGAAATTAAGTAGAAACAATAGACACCAGAAGTAACCTGCAAAAACTTCTGGTTTGGGAATGATCAAACACAGAATATAGCTGTTTTCAATAAATGGAAGATTGTCTTTAAAATATGAGTAACAGGTAAGCATATTTGTAAAAGAATGAAACAGAACTTTTAGAAAGTGAAAGTCTAGAAATAAATAGAAATTAAAAACTCAATGGATGGGTTTACCAGCAGACCATACACCACGCAAAGAGAGACTTTGTGAACTGGATAATGTCACCGGAGAAATAATCTGTTATAGCATGCCAGAGAGATAAAGAGGTGGAAAATGCAAAAGAAATCAAAAGCCCTGGGGGATAGAGGGAGAAGGTCCAAGATGTGTCTAATCAGAGTTTCAAAAAGTGAGGAAAGAGGAATGGACCAAAGGCAGCTTAAAGGTGTAACAGCTGAGAATTTCCCAGAAATGATTTACACCAATCCACAAATGCAGAATTTGAGCTGAGTCACCAAGATGGCAGGCGACTTTTCGGAACTTGGATCTCACAGATGAGGTGTGTGAGAAGCAGTGTGTTCATCGCACAGGGTTCTGGGTGGGGGCCAGCGCCTGGGGAACAGGCCTTCTGCCACTGACAGAAGGTCCAGAGCCTCAGGGGGGCTTTGGGAAAACGTGAACAGTGCAGAGCTGAGCCATCCGTCCTGTGGGGGAACATCGGGAAAACATGCCCTGCTCCCGGATGAAATGTTGGCTAGAACAGCAGGGTAATCCTGTTTGGCCTTTGTGGGCATTTCTAAGAAAGAGAGGGACGTTAATGTACCCACTGTATGGGTTAAGGAATCAAAACACAGACAAGAGATTTCTACAAAGAGAATAAGTGGGATCAGCACACTTTCTGTCACTCCAGGGCAGGCCCCTCAGGGTCGCTAATGCGGATTCTCTGATTTTCCTGTTTGGTGCATTAGCCCCAGCGTGGATGGGACTTTCGGAAGTCAAAGAAAGCAAACCACAACAGACACCGCTGTGCAGGAGGCTCTCCTGGGCCCAGGTCTTCCCCACAAGCAAAGTCCTAATTACCTGTGGCTGCCCAGACCTGATGACTTAGACCCCACCCGGGCAGTGTTGTGACATCTGTGTGACGTGCACATGAGTCAATTGGAGAACAACAGCTGTCATTGGGAAATGAAAGAGGGTCTGACACATATTGTCCTGCGTGCGCTGTGGTGAAAGAGCAGACAGAGCCCCGTGGTGCCAAACCGTCTGTCTGGTCTCCACCCCCACCTCCCGTCGTCTACCTTTGCTTTGGTCATTCCAAGATGCTTTCGTTTGGAGCGCAGGAGACAGGCATTGGTTGTGGTTAAGCTCTCCAGCTCATCTGAATTCGAATTCCAGGCCCTTTCACAAGTTATTTAAGATCTCTAAGCCTCAGTTTTCTCACCTGTACAATGGAGTCTACTACCTCCTGGAATGAAACAAGACTATACCTGTTCTGGTACATTTATCAAAAAGTGGCAAATATTATTACCAGGTTTATTTCTAGTATTCTCACATTATGATTCAGTTAACTAGCCAAAGGATTCAGTTTCCTTATAATTAGACATGGTTTCTTTTGACTTCAGGTTTTGAAGCAGGACTTGGAAAACTGTCACAGCATTGCAAAATGAAGTAGCAAGAATGTCGAAAGAAAGAATAAAAATGCCCGAGGGGGAAAGAAAATGAGTTAGATGTTTCACTGTCATTGGATCTATATTTGACAATGCTTCTCAACTGAGGCAGCCTAACCTTTTTCTGGGTCTCAAAGACATTCTTCCTATTTTGCCACATTCTGGAATTCCTTATTCCACTGTGCTAAGTTTGGCTCGGGGAGTTGAGAGTCGAGGTGGCGGGACCCTGGCAGAATAAGTGTGGTGGTGTTTGTATGTGTGTGTATTAGAGCAGCAGTCCCCAAACATTTTGGCACCAGGGACCAGTTTCATGGAAGACAATTTTTCTACAGATGGTGGGGCAGGGGGAGGGGTGGTTTGGGGATTATTCAAGCACATCACATTTATTGTGCAGTCAAACCTCCCTTTTAATGATAATCTATATTTGCAGCCGCTCCCCAGCGCTAGCATCACCACCTCAGCTCCACCTTAGATCATCAGGCGTTAGAGTCTCATTAGGAGCTCGCAACCTAGATCCCTCGCATGCTCAGTTTACAGTAGATTTCATGCTCCTGTGAGAATCTAATGCTGTTGTTGATCTGACAGGAGGCAGAGCTTATATGGTGATGCCAACAAGTGATGGGGAGCGGCTGCAAATACAGATGAAGCTTCACTTGCTCACTGCTCACCTCCTGCTGTGCAGCCCAGTTCATAACAGGCCACGGGTACTGGTCTGCGGGCCAATCCCGCGGGTTGGGAACCATAGTATTAAAGAATCAAAGGTATGGTTAGACACTGGCTGGACCGAGTCTGGATCTGGGGATGGGATCCCCACACTGCACCATGTGACACCTTCTGCAGCCACCAGAGCTGCAGAAACTGCTAAAATTCAAGTACGTGTCACAGACCAAATAATGTTGGGAAGTTCTGGTCTACACATCTGAAGAGCAGGCACAGTGGGTGGTCCAAAGGGATCCAGCAAGAACATGACAGTAGGAAAAGAAAGGAAAAATTAGACTCAATAAAAGGCATAAAATTCCAAATGGTGAGTTCGTTCTATTTGGCTGCAGTAGGACCCCTCCAGGGAACATGGTAGAACTTGAGTCATTTAAACCTTGGCTGGGAAAAGTCGTGGAGGATGTACAGTAGACAAAGCTGGAGTTTGGATTAGTCTCGGGGGGAGGATGGACTAGAAGACCCAGTAGGTGATTTTAGTCGACGCGGCTCTGCTTCCCCAGACATCCCCCCCGCTGGCAGATTCTGCTGAAGGGCTGACTCAGGCCCAGGTGACGGATGGGATGGTGACGCGTGAGGGTGGGTATGAGCGCAAAGCGAGGTGCTTTCCAAGTCGTCACTGCCTCGTTTCCTCAGACTGAGTGGGGTGTTTGAAAGTTAGTGTGTTCACGCTCATAAAAAGCTTCACATTTCTTGCAGAGAGTTTGTTTTATGGGGGAAAAAAATTGAAGCAGAGGAAGGATATTCCATTTGAGTGTGCAGGAAATAATCTTTTTAATTAGAAGGCTGCCACACATTTCAGATTTTCCAGCAGGGCTTAAGTTCATTGCCGTCATATGTATGTGTGTGTTTTTTGTAAAAGCACACTACTATTAATTATTTGTTTTTCCTAGAAAGTGCTGGTTAAGGTGTGACTTCTGTGAAATTAGGCCATTTTGTGTCATTCATGTGATCAATATTTGGTTAAATGGCATGTTCTGTGTGGTTTGGTTCATAACGTTATTTGAAGCCAAGAACCATCACTGTAAACTTGCTATAAACCAAGTTTTTACACTCAGTATCCTTGATACCTGGCACACAGTGCTGGGCAAACAGAGAGTGCTCACTAACTGCATTTTGACTGATTGATGTGGGAAGTTGCCCAAAATATGAATAATAACCCTTCCTGGGTCTATGCAGGGAGCAAACCAATGGGTGATTAAATTCGAGCCACTTTTTGAAAACCAGTTTGCTCTTCATTTCAGAAACACACAGGAATCCAAGGTGAAGGGAAGACACTAATTAGATTTTTACATTATTAAGAGACCCGAATCACTCATCACTCATCAAAGGACTTGAGCAATATCCTGACAGCCTACCCCACCCTGGCTTCTGAATCTGTGGAATAGGGGGGCTGCACACAATGGCTCCTCCCAACTGTGCAAGGCAACAGCCAGAGCCAGGCTGCCTGGTTGTGTTACCCTGCATGCCACTATCTGGGAGTCAGCAATGGGTAACATCACCACCATATGAAAGATGAAATGGGAATATTCCCACAAAGAGGCAGAGGAGAGGGGTTGTCCAGGGATTTATGCTAACACAGCAGAGCAAAGACAAATCAGGAATAAGGACACCTTGGTTCTGGTTCTAATTCTGGCTGACTTGACTTGTTATATGATCTTCGACAAGTCCTTCAATGTGTGTCTGAACTAAATGTTACACAAACATAAAGGGACATGATGATGGTTGTTACCAGTAGTAAGTCATTAAGGGTATGTTTGTCTGCTTTGTTTAGCTACCCTTGGCCATCTTGTTCCCTAAAGGATTTACAACAGCTTAAAAAGGAAGTAAGACCCTAGAGAAAACCCCTCCAAATCAAACCACCTTGTCTGACTCTTGACATTTTAGGGCTGACCATTAAGGAGACAATGAGCTGATGGGTCTCCTGTTCCAATCCTGGGTCCTACTGACCCATTAGCTATGTACCTTGGGGAAAATCACTTCCTTCCTCTGGAACTTGGGGGCTGCAGTCGTTTAAAAACATGTCTTCAAATTCTTTACCCTCTTCCCATAAAAAGGTGATGCCTATTCCCCTCCCTTTGAATACAGCCTCCTCAAACACTCACATCTAACTCACGGAACTACGAAGTGTGGAGCGACGACCTTCCGTGACTTCTAAGGCTAGACCTGGTGCCCTCTCTCAGGACATGCACCTTTGGAGCCCTAAGGCACTGTGGAGGAGTCACCCTGCGGGAGAGACCACATAGAGACACACAGAAACAGAGAGAGGTACCGAGGGATCCCAGACATTCAAGTTTCCCATCCCGGCTGCCACACGTGTCATCGAAGGAGCCTTCAAGATGACCCTGGCTACAGGCATCATCTGCTGTAAGCTCATGAGAGGTGCCAAGCTCCAGCTGCCCAGCTGAGCCACTCCTGAATTCCTGGCACACGGAAACTGTGAGAGATAATCAATGATTAGTGTTGTTTTAATCCACTAAGTTTGGGCGTACTCTGTTGAGCAGCAATAGATAACTAATGCAAGGACTTCCCATCCTCTCGTCTGAAAGGAGCCCCTGAAGGCTCAGGAGGGTCTCGGGGCAGTCCCATTGCCTCCCGGGAAGTGCTTCTGTTACCTACAGCCTATTGTTTTCCTGAAACAGACACAGGCATGCAAGGAGCTGGAGATTCCTAACTTTGATGGTGATCTTGGGCAAATCACTTCAGTTCCTTAGGACCTCAGTTTTACCTCCTATAAATAGAAAAGCTTTTCTCCTATCTTTGTTTGTCCCAAGCGTACAAATGATACAATCGGGAAGTCTCGGGTAGGTGAAGCATTTTGAACTCCTTAAAGGCCCTATTTGAAGTAAAGTCAGGATGTATCTTGCATGTTAATGCCCTGCCAGCCCTGGCACCCTCCCAGGAGGCAGCAGGCAGAAAGGCCATGTCCTTGTGACCCTGCCCACGCCCCCCTCCCTCCTGCCCTTGGCCAGTCCCCTCACTGGTCACTGCTCTGGGGCCCACGTGGCCTGTACCATGAGTGGATCGGCCAGCGTACTCTCATACTCTCAATCCAGCTGCAGGATGCTGCAAACCTTAGAGGTCAAGGCAAGAAAAAGACAAAACAGAGAAAAGACAGGATTGCTGCCTTCAGAGAGTTTCTAATCCAGCGAAGAGGCAGACCCAAGCCCTGCAAACACCAGACAACCACAGGCAATTAGATGTTAAATGGTGGGGGTGGGGGTATGCGAAAACAGGTACAGCCACAGACTCTGAAGGCTCCAGACAGGGTAGCAGAGGAGTCATCTCCTCAGGTGCTCTTGAAGGATGGTGTCATTGGTTGAATGTTTGTGTCCTTCTGAAATTCGTATGTTGCACCTAATCCTCAGTGTGATGGTATTTGGAGGTGGGGACTGTGGGAGGTGATTAGGTCGTGAGGGTCGACACCAGAGAGATGACCTGTCCCTCCACACATGGGGACAGAATGAGGAGACCGTTGTCTACAAACCAGGGGAAAGTGTGAAGGAGGGTCTGCGGCAAGGAGAGCTGGGGGAACAGGAGAATGGTGCAGAAACTCAGGCTGAGGGCACGGAGGAGGGGAGGCAGCCTGCCGAGCCACGAGCCCTGCATCTCAAGATGCCTGTCGCCTGGCTGTCTGCGCCCCTTCCTCCTGGCCTTGGCCAGCCCCGCTCAGTCGCTTGGAAGCAGCCTTTCTTCACAGAGCTGGCGGTTCGCAGTTGGCAGGGAGCACCCCACTTTCTCTCAACAGCCGTCCGTCTTCTTGCCTTCCCCTTTCCAACAGGGTGAATACATTTCTCTCCTGCTGTGTGTGCCAACATACCTCGAATTTGCTGGCAGCAGCCTCTTCTCATGTGTTGGTTTTGGAACCCTTCAGGAGTTTGTCCTATTTCTCTTCCATTTGGGCGAGAAACATGCCAACCAGGATTTCTCTGGATTTTTTCTTAACCCTGGGCTGTAACCCAAGGGAGCATGCATCTCGACCCCTCGGGTCTCGAGCTCCATCCCTGCCTCCCCCACCCTCCCCTCCACAGCCCTTGCTGGCAGCCAACAGCCAGTCCTTCTGGGTGGAGTCCCCACTCTTGACCCCCTTGAACTTAGTGCTAAGAAGTGGGTGATTACAAATGGACATTTGAGCTTCCACTGGAAATTGGTAATATATATTCTTGGCAGCAATAAGGACAGGCTGTGAAAATTCTTTTCGTGTTGGACTTCTTTTAAGGAGAGGAGTTTGTTTTAGCATACTCACAGGCGGCGGAAGTCGGTAGGGGCTGTGTAATGGGAAAACCAGGCTATAAGTGGAGATGTCTGAGGGTGGCAGGTGGAACCCATAGCCAGGTGTTTGGAAGACATCAGTGCTTGCCACCTGGGAGGTGCTCAATAATTATTTGCTGCATGGAAGGCTGGATAAAATATGGGGAAAAGTAACTCGAGGTAACACTTCGACTTCACTTTTTTAGACCGAGTCACCCCTTCTGCAACAGCTATAATTCCTGCTCTCGACACCTCCCACCGGGCTACTGCCCCAGCTTCCTCTCGGGCCTCCTGGCCTCCTGTCCACTCCACACACCACAGTTACAGTTTATCTTTCTAAAAACAAACCTGCTAAATGTGACATCGTGGATTGAACCCTGGAAGAGAAAGAGGACATTAGTGGAGAAACTGGAGAAATCCAAAAAGTTTGAAGTCTATTTAACAGTGATGTATTGTTGCTAATCTCTTAGTGTTGCCAAATGTACCATATTTATGTAAGATGTTAACAACAGAGTAAACTGGGTGAAGGGTGTTATCTTAGTCCATTGTGTGCTGCTATAACAGCAGACCTGAGACTGGACAATTTATAAAGAATGGAAATTTATTCTCTCCAATTTATTCGGAGGCTGGGAAGTCCAAGATCAAGGCACTGACATCTGGTGTGGGCCTTCTTACTGCATCCTCATGTGGAGGGAGGTGGAAAGATAAGAGAGGAGCTATAGTAGAAGAAGGCAAACCCGCCCCATAACTCTTTTCATAGCAGCATTAATTAGTTCTTTTTTTAAATTTTATTTTATTTATTTATTTATTTATTTTGAGACAGAGTCTCACTCTGTTACCCAGGCTAGAGTGCCACAGCATCATCCTAGCTCACAGCAACCTCAAACTCCTGGGTTGGGACTACAGGCATGCACCACCATGCCAAGCTAATTTTTTCTGTATATTTTCAGTTGGCCAATTAATTTCTTTCTGTTTTAGTAGAGACGGGGTCTCACTCTTGCTCAGGCTGGTTTCAAACTCCTGACTTTGAATGATCCTCCCGCCTCGCCCTCCCAGAGTGTTATGATTATAGGCGTGAGCCACCGCGACGAGCCAAGTTCTTGATAGCAGAGCTCTCATGACCTGTATGCCACCATTAGGTCCCACCTCCCAACACTGTTGCATTGGGAATTAAGTTTTCCACACATGGAGTTTGGGGGACATATTCAGACCATAACAGGTATACTGGAACTCTCTGTACTATCTTTGCAGTTTTTTTCAGAATCTAAGATTATTACACAATAAAATGTCATTTTAAAAAAATGCAAATCTGACCATATCAGTATCCTGCTCAAAATGAGGGTAACCAACCATATCCTGGTTTTCCCAGGATAGAGGGATTTCCTGGGAGGTAGGACATTCAATGTTAAAACCAAAAAAGACCCTAGGCAAAATAAGACAATTGGTCATCCTAAATCCTTAAATGGCTCCTTACTAGGTAAAGATTAAGTACAGGTTTCTTAGGTTGGCCTAACAAGGCCTTCCAGGGTCTGCAGCTGGCCCCTGCCTCTAAGTGCAGAGTTCTTGTGATCCCCTGCACCCCACCCACCACCCTGGGCTCCTCCAAGCCCCCTCCACCTTGAGCCTTCACTCACGCTACCTGGAGGGTCTTCTCTATTCCTTGGTCCCCCCAGCCAACACAGTGTTCCTGTTTTAAAGGCATTCAGGGATTATCTTTTTTAAAAAACCTCAATGAGTTGAGAACTTACATCCACAAAAAAACCTGCATACTGATGTTGATAGCATGACTGCCAACACTTGGAAGCAATCAGAATGTCCTTCAGCAGGTGAGTGGATGAATATACTGTGGTACATCCAGACAATGGAATATTATTCGGTGCTAAAAAGAAATAAAGTATAGAGCCAGGAAAAGACATGGAAGAACCTTAAATGCATACTACTAAGTGAGAGAAGCCAGTCTGGAAAGGCTACATACTGTGTAATTCCAACTAAATGACATTCTGGAAAAAGCAAAACTATGGATGGAAATGGTAAAAAGATTGGTGCTTGTGCGGGCTTAGAGGGGTCAGGAGGAGAGAGGAAGAAATAAGCTGAACACAGGGGATTTGCAGGGCAGTGGAACTACTCTGTGTGATAGTGTCCCAATGGGTGTGTGTCTTTATACATCTGCCCAAACCCACAGAATGTACAGCACCAAGAGGGAACCCTAATGTGAGCTGTGGACTCTGGGTGATAATGACGTGCCTGTGTGGGTTCATTGATTGTAACAAAGGTACTGCTCCGGTGGGGCACGCCGACAGTGGGGGAAGCTTGCGTGTGCAGGGAAGGGGATACACAGGAACTTTCTGTACCTTCTGCTCAATATTGCTGTGACCCTAAAACTGCTGTAGAAAGTGAAATCTATTTAAAACAAAGAGACAAACACAACAACCAGCCTTTCCCTAGGCAGTTGTCCCAGGGCCCCCTGAGCTTGGCCCTGCCCTTTTTTGGTTCCTCCACCCCTGTGCTTTTGCCTGTCAGATCCCAGGGAGCAAGGTGTTAAACCTGGCGATTTCCGCGTGTTTGCTTCCAGTCCAGCAGGAGCCTGGAGAGCAGGGTCACGGCATGGTCTTTCCAGCATCTCCAGAGCACACAGCGCTTTTTGGGTCCTGGTAGTTTAATGTGATTGTTGAAAGATCCAGTGTTATTGATTATCTACTAGGTGCCATGTACCCCTTCCCCCCTCTCCTGAACATTTTTGTTCTCCTTCTATGCTGGGTTACTCCCTTTAGCCTATATGCAAGTTGAAAGAAATCTCCTCTTGCTCTGCTGCCCTACCTAGTCATTGCCATACTGCCTTGTCCTAACACAAGTGATTTCTCATGGGGAAGTGGGGTCTTCCCCAGTTGCATTTCCTGATGGCTCAGCCATGCTTCCTCACCCTCCCTCAGCTCATGGCCGGGTCCTGAACCTCGTCCCCAACCCCAGCTCACTCCCTACCTGCCTCTGTCTCACCTGTTGAGCTGTCTTCCCATTCATGGCCTCACCTTTCCCTTGGCCCCGAAGCTGGGCATGGATTCTTGGTCTTCTACTCTGCTCCTTGACCATAGCTCGGTCTTCCTCAGCCTTGCGCTGCCCTGGGGCAGACATCCGGCCCACTCGGGGCCAGTCTGTTTGTCATGGTCCCATGAACAGGCTCCTCTGGGCTGCTCAACCCTGAAAACGGGACCCGGGCACTCTGCCCTAAGACTGTGTTCCCCCAAAGCTCCACTGGTTCCTATTTTAACAAAGCCAGACCACGTCTTACTCCACATCCTTGCAGGATTGGATGGTGCTGGCCTCTCCTTCCTGGCCAAACCTGTGACAGGGGCCACCGTGGAGCAGTATGTGAGAGGGACTTACATGGGTTTATTCAGGAGCATCTTAGTTATGGTGCTCTGTCCTGAGACAGACAAGACAGCATGGACCACTTGCTTCTCACAAGCAGCCCAGCTCTATGGACAGAAAGTAAATCTAGAAAAAAAAAGCCCTGACCTGCCCCAGATATCCTCCTTCACTATTAGTTTGCCTTCTCAAACTGTATCAGCTTTCAAAGTGTGCATACCCTTTAACTCTCTCACCTAGTAATTCCACTTCTACAATTGGACTCCATAGAAATACTCCACACATGTATGAAGACGTGTGCACAACGACATTCTGTTACAGTAGGAATAACCTACTTGTCCTTTGATAAGGAAATGGTTATATAAATTTGCGCAATGGAATACTGGACAGGCATTAAGGAAATGAGGTAGATCTACATGTATTCACAGGAAGAGATCTTCAAGCTATAACCTAAGGCAGGGTTTGCAAACTAAATCCCATAAGCCAAATCCAGCGTGCTGCCTGTTTTTATATAGTCCAAGAGCTAACAACAGTTTTTACATTTTTTGAATGGTTGAAATAAAATCAAGAAAAGAATAATAGTTCATGGCACATGAAAATTATATGAAATCCAAATTTCAGTGTCCACAAACAAAGTTTTATTGGAACACAGCCACGCCCATTCATTCATTTACAGTCTGTGGCTGCTTTCACCCTACAATGGCAGAGTTGATAAAAGTGACAGAGACCATATGGTTCACAACGCCAGAAATATTTACTATCTGGCCCTTTACAGAAAAAGTTTGCCAGTTTCTCTGCTCTCCACTCATTATGAGAAGATAAAACTCAAAGTTGGCTGTCTGCAATCCAGAAGAGGACTGTCACTGGACCCCAAACATGCTGGTACCTGATCTTGGACTTCCAGCATCCAGAGCTGTAAGAAATAAGTTTCTGTTGTTTATAAGCCAAAAAAAAAAAAAAAAAAGATAGAAAGAAAAAGTTTGCCAACCCCTAATCTAAGTGATGAAAGGCAAATCATATATATATATGTATATATATATATGCTATTTCTTTCACAGAATACTCCCATAAAAATTATGCACATTGTGTAACATATATTAATATTTAAGTATGTAAATTAATAGAAGATGTTGGAAGGCTGTTAACAATGGTTCCCTGTGAGAAAGGAGCAAGACTGGAGAGAGAAAGACAGATTAAGGGAGATAACATATTTTATTATTTATACCTATATGCCTTTAATTTTTATACTGAGTATATGTGTGTATATACATATACAGTCGACTCTTGTTATTTGTGGTAGTTACAGTCTACAAAGATGTCACAAACACTGGAATAGCAAATACTGAGCCATTGCTTCTAGGGGAAACACTTAGGTTATTAAGTATGAAATGTCCGATCCCTTAAGTACTAAGTTTGACAGTTGGTATCTCTGATATTTCACTTTGTCACTTCTTGTTTTATGTTTATTGTGAAGGTACGTCCTCAGTCTTTCAAATGCTTGTTTTGTCTTGTGATTGTCTTTCAGATTTTTTTTAGAGCAATTTTTGTGAAACCATGGAAAAGTCAAAATTCGTGTTATTTTTGAATCTGAGTTCCATCGTGGAAGCAATGCAGAGCAGACATCTTGAAATATCAGCAAAGTATTTGGGAAGGATGTGGCTAATGAATGCACAGTACATCGATGGTTTGAGAAGGTCCTTTCTGGTAATTTTAATCTTGAAAATGAGCCACGTGGGAGACCTGAGACCAAGCAGGGTAATGATGGACTGAAAGCTGTACTGGAAGCAAATCCATTTCAACCTATGTTTGAATTAGCAGCAAGTTTGACGTTACTGTTCCAACAATACTGGACCATTTGAAACAAATGGGCAAGGTAAAGAAGCTGGATAGATGGGGACCACATGAATTAAACAAGTGTCAGAAGAGTAATCGTCTCAAAGTTTGCCTTTCTTTGCTATCATGACATAAAGGCAAACCATTTCTACACTGTATTGTTACTTGCAATGACATATGGATTCTTTTGGACAATTGCAAATGTTTGGCACAATAGCTGGATAAAGATGAAGTGCTGAAACACAGTCCAAAACTGAATATTCATCAAAAAAAAAAAAAAAAAGCTAATGGCATCTCTTTGGTGGTCCAGTGCTGTTATTATCTACTATTGCTTCATGAAACCTGGTCAATCGATTACAGCGGATGTCTACTGCAACCAATTGGACAAAATGATGAGGAATGCTTGTGATTAAGCAGCTGAGATTGGTCAATAGAGACAGGCCAATCTTCTTGCAAAACAACGCTCAACCATGTGTTGCACAAACAACGCTGCTCAAACTATGGAAGCTGGACTTGGAAACTCTCTGTCATCCACCATACTCACCAGACCTTGCACCAACTGACTACCACTTCTTCCAGGCTTTAGACCACTTCTTGCAAGGAAAAGTATTCAATTCTGAACAAGCTGTGGAAAACTTCTTTTGAAATTTCATCACCACTTACTCTCCAGGCTTCTTTGCTGCTGGCATAAACAAGCTACCATTAAGAGGGCAAAACTGTGTCCATAGTTTAGGGGCACACTTTGATTAACTATACTGCTTCTTGTTTGAGATACTGTAAACTTTTGATTAGAAATCGGACATTTCATATTTAATGACCTAGTACAAGGTTAGGCTCCTATGAACCTCTGGTCACAGCATTTTTGTCAACTGATCAATACATAATCTTGTTTTAGTGTGTTTCTGTTTAAAGACATTTTCTTTTTCTTTGCAAGGCACATCATAGCCTTCTTTGGCTTAGGAATACTAGACTTAGCACTATGTTTGGGGGCCATTTTAACCACTGAAATCACCAATGAAAAGCACAAAAATGTGAAGAATGTGGCACTACATAGACCACAGAAAAGACACTTACAGTTTGAGAGCTGGGACAGAAAGTAGAGCTTCACCCTGTTTGTCCTCAGTGGGGAACACACCCACTGGGTGACAAGCTTTTTGTCACTCTGTCTACATCCAGGAATGACCACAAAGCACCCTACTTACTGATTTGGGGGTTATCAATAAATTTTGATGAGTAGGCAAATTCACAAATACAGAAGTGTCAAATAATGAGGAACAACCGTACGTTTATATATGTGTGTTACATATTAATATATATATTCATGCATTGTTTTTGTATTTAAATAATCAATAAACATATGTTTAATGTTTGCCCTTAACCACAGAGTTGCCTCCAAAGTCTACCTGTGGGCAGCATGCAGAGGGTCTGCAACCAGTGCCCCTGGGAGCAGACAAGGTAGACACGTTCATTTCCACGTAAGTGAGCCAAACTTTCGGCAGGACCTTCAATAGGGCAGAGACAATGGCAAAGCAGAGAACAGGTCAAGTCTCCCCCAGGGAAGTTTCCTATTGTTGAATGGTTGACTTCTTGGGTGTCTATGAGCAGCTGCTTCCTAAGGACCGGCAAAGTCATGTGGCATGAGACGTGAGAACCCGACCAGGCATGAGAACACCGGCAACACACACACAGTGAGGCCACCAGAGGCGACTGGTGAAAAGTTTGCCTCTCCTCACTCTGGCTTCCATTGCTTCATCCCTTCCTCCATCCATACCGTTCATTGGCTCACACCACTCATTCACACAGCCAATGCATTCATCATGTTCTTGCATTCCCTATGTAAACGCTTATCCAGGGCAGGTTTGAGGGGCACAGTGTCTTGTTCTGGTCTGTTCCTAACTCCCTTGGCACCACAGCCGTCCAAGGCCAAGTTGTCATAACGGCTGCATTTGATCAGCATGTTGGGAATGTATTCCTGAATGGACATTCTGGCCATTTCACATGCGTCCCCAGCAGTGGACTGAGCAGTTTGAATGGGATCCTGGCCGGTGGATATTTCAAACCCCCCAATCTCAGCTTCCCAACCTCCTCCCAGAGCTGCCAACCCAGTGGGCCCACTGCTTTAGCGGCCAGACTCTGTCTAGGGACAGAGTGCCAGCCAGTGCAGTGGCACAGGGGAGCCTGTGCACTGGATTAGTTACACGGCCAAGCAATGTTCTTTCTAGGCAGAAAAGCCACTTTAAACTCTTCTCCTAAAAGAAAAACTGTAAATGCAGCACCACATACAGCACTAACTTACATACATTCGTCTATGCTGTCTAGCGGGTTTTAAATGCCTTAGGCTTGTCTTTGCCCGGGCTTTTTAAGAGTCCTGTGGCTGTGTCCTCCTGCCACCTCCGGTGATGCTTATGGAACAGCTAAAAGGGACGGGGAAAATCAGAACCACTCATTAGATGCACGTTAGAACTGCGTTCAAGTTAATGAAACAGGAAGAAGAGACACACCCAGGCCCTCATGAAATTAACCACAGCCTGATCTGATGATACTCAGACCTGCAGGGAAGGGATGCGGGGCGTTGTCCTCGGAGAGCTGGACGTGCCCCGAGCGCGGGGCTCGCACAAAGCGCTGTCGCCACCTTGTGGTCGGCAGAGGTGGGGCTCCGAGCCCTGCGGACTGAGACTGCTCCAGGCCCTTCTCAGCATGCTCCCGAGGGCTTGAGGGAGCTCCTGGAAATGCAGTCCTTCCCTAGCCCGACAGACACCCCCACCAGGAGGCCTGGCCCGATGTGTCTGGAGGAGAGTGCTCTCTGGGCCCGGGCTCCTCTGTAAAACTGCAAGCTTGTCCTGGCATCACCTCCCTAAGATCCCTTCAAGTCCTTCCGCGCTGTCTATGTGGCCACTGTGTCGTGCAAAGCACCGTAGGGTAGGCGGAAGGCTCCAGGAGCAGATTTTCGCCTCAGAGCACGGGCGTCTTGCTGGGCCTGGCGCGGTCAGGGCCTCGGTGGCGCTGCCCCCGAGGACTTTCCGGTAGGTCTGTCTCAGTGAGCAAGGGGGCCTGAGGAGGAAATAGCTGTTTTGTGCCTGCCCTCCATGCACAGAGATGGAATATGGTCTCTCCTTGTGTGGTGGCCGGAGGAACCAAGCAGACAAGACCCGGGCGAGGGCACGGAGAGTGCATGTGTTGCAGGAGCCGCGTGTGCGCGTCTAGCCACACGTTTCCGCGTCTTTCGGCGTACAAGAGACCGGCTCCAGACAAGACCTGGAGGAGGGAGGAGGTCAGAGGAGCTCCAGAGCTGCTGGCACCTGTGGAAACTGAAGTGCTGCTTTTCTTCATGAAAAGTGAGTCCCGGCCTGGGGAAATGATCAATTCCGATTCCCAAGGGCTGCACTCAGGACTGGAATCTGCAGCCTTTACGGCCATGATTTCCGCTCCGGGTGAGACTTGCATTGCCTGTGATCACACCAGTAGAGAGCCCTGCTGTGGGACACGGAGTCCCACTGTGTCTCTTTGGGCACCCCAGAAGACCCCACTCTTGGATTAGCCGTCCTCACCCACCCCTCTGGCACCAGCGCTGCTCTACCCAAGCCCCAGCGGGCAGGCTCCAAGCCTGTCCCCACCCTTATGGTCTCTGGCTCAGCCAGGCATCCTCCGTCACCACCCCTGACCAGCTGCCCTGGAACTCCTGGCGAGACCTGGGACACAGGTTTTGGTGGGCTCCTGCTTGTGCAGCCAACACCTTTCGGATCCAAGAGATTTAGCCCCAAATGTGTCAAGCAGGGCTGCAATTGACAACCCTGGGAAAGTTTGACAAACCCAGGAAAGTTTGACAACCCCCGGAAAATTTGTTTTCCATGCTTTCCAGAGGGAATGCTGCTGAGACCAACCTGGGTTGGGGTGAGATGGGGAGAAAGGGAGAGAGTGCCAAAGGGCTGGAGCTGTCACCATTCCTTGCTGGGGAGAGGCAAGCCCCAATCTAAGTAGCCTGGCAGGTCTCCAGGAGCACTGAAATTAATACGTGAGACTTCTATGCTCCTTGCAAAGGATGGTAAGTCAGTACTGCTATGTGCATTTTATAGGAGAGAAAACTGAGGCGTGAGGTATTTATAGACATATATTTTGTACTTTACTATACACATATGCTATTTATGCCTACTTTGCATTTTTGCCCTTCCATCGTCTTCCACAATCCCTGATGGCAGATCCCTGTGAGGCAGAAAGGCCAGACTGACAGTTCCTCAGCCCATGACAGAGCTCTGCTGGAACAGGGCTTTCTTGTTTCTGGCTGGAAAGACCGTTGGTTGCTTAACTGCTTTCATTTCCAACCCTCCTTCCTAGCAGAGCCCAGTCAGGGCCTGATCCTCCTGTGTAATACCTTGCCTTGGGGGACTCCAAATCCCAGAAGTTAGAATGTCTCAAACCTCCTTGCTAGTGTTGGTTTAGAACACTGGGTAGGCCAGTCAGCCCAGGATGTTACCTAGTGGCTGCTATTCGTCCAGGTAGTTGCTTAAGCTGACCAATTGAGACTGATCACGTTCTCCCTGGATGTGACCAAAGAAGCAACTGCCAGAGTTGCTTCCAGCAGCCATCCTGCAGCCATGAGGGAAGTCAGCCTAAGGACAAAGAACTAGAAGACAGCAGAGCAGAAAAGATCACATGAAAACAGAGTCGACACCCTGATCATACCCTACCTGAAGCCCTAGCTCTGGGCTACTTGTGAGATGACATAGTCCACTCCTTACTGTTTTAGTTTGTGTTGAAAATAGTTGGGTTGAAAATAGTTGACTGTTCTCTTCCTTGTATCTGAAAGTATCCTAGTGGGCACGTCTGGATGGACAGACTTTTCCTTACTTCTGCTGTAAGATTTCTCCTTGCCTTCCTCGGGCCCCTGTCAGAGCCAAGGCAGCACACACTGAAAGGGCCAGGGTGGACTAGATGCATCCACTGGACGCCACAAATATCTCTTGTGGTATCTTAAGATTTCAAAAACTGTACAGGAAGCTGTGGCCTAGCTCAGTCCTGCTTCCCATTAGGATAAACACATCCCTCAGTGTAGGGACCCATGTACAGCTCCAGAAATAGCTTGCCCACCAGAGAAAATGCACTTTATTTGACAGGCTTCCCACAGCCATGTCATTATCATATAATCTCTTTTATCCACCCCTTTCCCCTGCCTAGAACTCAAATTGCACCTTTAAAATGTCTAAATAGCAGTTTGGTGATCTTTAGTGATGCTACGCTTGATTCCGAGCTGGGAAAATCAACTTCAAAAGCCCAATTTCAGAGAAGTCTGGGTGAGGGATGGGAGGAATGATTTACATCCAATTATTTTTCTGTGAAGAAGGATGGGTTGAAAATAATTGACAATATAATAACTTTCCATGTCCAAAGGTCCAGATTTCAACTTCTGAATCAACAACGTCAACCCTCGGCCCTCGCCCGAGCTTCTACTGTGTGTGACGTTCTGCCCTCGCACTAGGTTGCAATTCCTACTTCTTGCAGGGCTGGCACTGCCAGGCAAGGGTGTGGGTGCCCCAGGGGCTCCAGGAGAATCAGACAAGACGCAAGGAGGCAGCCCCAGGAGAGAACAGATGAAGGTAACTAAAAGTGCTGACTGGTAAGGGACAGCATCAGAGCTCTTCCTTGCGGGGCCAAATACAGTATCCAAATGAAACAAGGTACACTCTTCAGAAGAAGTGGGAGGTCTACCCACGGGGATGTTGAGGCTGAAGACTGCTGGGCTCACTATCTGGGAGAAGGCTGAGCTCCACTTACCCAGGGCTGGCTCTGAGCAAAACTGGGAAGCAGGCAGGGTTCGTCCCCTGTACCCAGCCCACCACCTCCTTCCTCGTCGCCCTGCTTGGGTGGAACCTTCACTCTTCCTCTTCCCCTTACTGAAAACCTGCTCTAGATCCTTCCTGGGCCTGAGCAGCAGCTCCAGCTCCAAGTGCCGAGGGGAGGATCTGAGAGGCAGCCTGGGAGCAGGGGAGTGGGGCAGCTGTCTAAAAGGAAGCAAAGCCTTTCTTTCGTCAAGTCCATTTCCAGCAGCAGAATGGGCGGGGGGTGGGCCTCCAATCCCTTGAGCACCCCCCTGCCCTGTTCCAGCCTCTGTACCCGCAGTCTCCTTGCAGCCTCACAAGTAGCACACATGGAGGAGCTCATTGGCCCCAATTTAGAGATGAGAGAACTGAACTGAGTCCAGAGATCGGCGGGGTTCAAGCCTGGGTCTTTTGTCACTCATGGCCTGCCTTTTGCACCCCGTGCCTGCTTGCCTGCATAGGTGAGGTGGGCTCTGGCCTTACACAGGGCTTTGGCTTCCATATTGCCTCTTAAACCAACCTGGGGAAGCAAATAACAGCATAAATCTCACAGCTGGAAGGATTGGGCAGGCCTGGGTCCTTACAGGCCTAAAAACCAAACTTTCCTCTTCCTGCACATTGCTCCTGATCAGTTCTAGGCAGCACTGGCCGTCCCAGGAGGAAGGGCAGTATGGAACTTTCTGGAAAACCACCGAATCCTTCAGTTCATAGGGGGTTTTGGAGCACCCCAAACCTCCACACTTCATCTCCTGTCATTGTTTCTCTTCTAGGGTGGCAACTATTACTTCCTCATGTCCTCTGTCAGACCGCACTGTGTTTCTCTCAGCTCGTGGGTTCCCTTGTCCTTTCCTTCCCAGGACCTCGCCCTCCTCACACTCACACTCACACTCACATGCACACACACGTGCACACACATAGCCATCATGTTCCTTTCGAAACCCAAATATATGTACTTACATAATCATATTTTCTTCTAGATTTCTGGAGTATTAAAAAATAGTCATTATCCCTACACTTTTGGTTAAGGAAAATTTCAATCATCAAAATGAAGTAACAGAGAGGCCGAGCAGATCTGTTTCTAATGAAGAGGGCTGGGGAGGCTGCCGGCGCGGGCGGTGCGTGTCCCCGCGGTCTGCAGCCCTGCGAGCGGCGGGTGGGCTGCTCCTGCCGCCCGCGTGTCCTCGTGTGGCTCGGAGCGTCCAAGTGTGTGCCGTGTGCGCCACCGAAACCCCGTGTGCAGTCAGAATCCGGCAGCAGAAAATCTGCCTTTAATTGCGAACGTTGTAAAAATAATCACACAGAAGACCAAGCTAGCACTGAAACCATCCGTCCTTGACTTAGTGCCTGAGTGGGGGGCGTCTTTGCACTGAAATGCCTAGAAATCTGTAAACTACACCTCAAAACTTCTTCACGGACGTGTCTTCCCTCGTTCGTCAGGATGACTTTCCTTCTGAGGGTGTCCCCAAGGCTTTTCTGGGAAAGGGAGACGGGGGAGGGCAAGGAGATGGGGGTTTGTAGGGTGAAGGCAGGGACGGAGGCCTTCTTAGATCTGCCTTAAAGATGTCTTTGTTTTTAATTATCCGTGTCTTGGGCTACAGTGAAATCAGCCTCTCTTTCGAGTTTTAAACTCAGATAAAATGCTCTGCACCGCAGCCTTCTCTACCTCCCAGACGGCGGCTTTTCCCCATTTGAAGATTATTTATTGCTTCTCAACCACCTTTCATGCTGCTAAACGATTCTCCATGCCTGGTGAAGAAAAGCAGCCCAGCGGGATTTTATCTTATTTCCTGAGTGCTGGGATCTGTCCTCGCACCTCTTCCCTGGAAGCACTTTGGGCTCAACAACCAGCATCACTCTCTGCCCTCCTGGGGCCGCTTGGTGGCCTTGGCTTCTCTGGACAAAGGCCAGAAGAGTCCCCTGCTGCAGCGCTGTCTCTGGGCCTGCATGACTGTACTTTCAAAGGAGGGAAAAAATAAGCTGCTTTTAGAAGCTTGCTGAGAGGCAGCTCAGTCTGAACCGCCTTCCTTCCAACTCCCCACCCTCCAAGGTATCCAGTAGGTGGTCACCCTTGTGGACTTTAAAAGGCAGATTTAGCCTAAGTGGGTGGATGCCAACCCCTCCTGGCTCCCCACCCAGGTCCAAAACAAATTCACACCTCCTCATTTCTGTCCTATTAATCAGTCCCGGGGAAAAACAGGCCAGGCAACTCTGGCCAGTTGGAAGGAGCCACAGAATACATGTTTTCAGATATTTTTAAATTAATTTTATTTCCTGCTCATATTTTTAATTTTGCTTCCGTTACCAGAATGCAACTGTGCTGGACCTCTTGTTAAGGAAAACTATAAATTCTATAGTTAGCCTGTTTTTTTTTCCCTCAGAAACTGCAGGTTCTATTTGCGGACTCCACTGCCCTACCTCCTAGGCTGTGATCCTGGGGAGAGGGGTGACCCCTGGCCCCCTCCTCCCTCAGGTCCTAATTTACAGCTCCACCCACCCCACCCACCACGGGGCTTTAACTCTCATTTCCTGCCCCACTTCTGGCCCAGCTTGGCAGTGCCTGCCGGCCCTGAGAGACCAGCCACCTGCTCTGCTGCCACTGCTCTCCCTGGCCCTGGGGGTTGCAGCTGGGTCAGCCTGCTCCCCAGCTGTCCCCTCCCTGCTCCTCTCCTTCCTCTTCCTCTTTCCAGTCCTAGCCCTCTGATTTGTCTCCTCCTTCTGCTCCAGAGCCTCTTTCCAACACAAAAATGCCTGAAGAGCAGGTCACAACTGTATGAAAGAATAAGTAGAGTACAATAATAGCACCCAGTAGAGCTTACCAAGCGCCAGGCGCAGTCCTGAGCACTTTGCATGGATTCATTCATTTAATACTCACAGCCACCTTGCAAGGTGGATACTGTTATTAACCCATTGTGCAGGGACTAAGGCACGGACTGAAACTTGCCTGATATCACCCAGCTGGAAAGCGGGAGCCCCAGGGATCTGAACGCAGGCAATTCCTAACAACTGCGCTATTTTACCTTTCCGATGAGAGATTTTCTCTAATGGTCGAAAAGTAGATTTTATCATTTTAACTACTTCAGTAGTATTTCACTTATCAAGAAGCGAATTATTATTATTTGATCATCTCCACTGTTTAGACCTCAGTCAAGAACTGGAAATGTAAGTGAAAGGGGCTTTTGAGAGACTGAAGTAGATGTCAAAAAATTCAAATGCAAAGGCTCCCGAGGAAAACCTCTCAGGCAACATCCCACAAGATCCCAAGATTGATTAACTCCTACTTCACATACAGTTCTGACACATTTGGTGGGTAGTTTCCCAGCCACATCATATTAGAAACAGCAAGCTAGAAAGAAGTGAACATCAACCTCAATGGGGTGTATGAGTTAAACCATGGGACCGTGCCCAGCCATACTTGCAGCCAATATGGACGATGTTGGGGATGAATTTAAAATGAGCATAAGGAAATGCTTATATTATAATTATACCTAAAAATAAGCAGGATGCAAAATTATATCTATGGTATGACTTCAACATATAAGACAAACAAAACTCAAAACTACAAAAAGAGAGAAAGTAGAAATATTAATATATGATACCAAAATGCAGTTTTCTCAAGATGCTATGCATGATTTTGTTTTCTTTCTGCTTTTTTTTATCTTTTCTTTTCAAATTTTCTGTAATGAGCATTTTATAGTGAAAAGTTCCCACTAAACTGTAAAAAGAGAAATAAGGAAAGAGGAAGAGAGAGAGAAAGAGACAGAGAAAGGAGGAAGGGAGGGAGGGAGAGGCCACCCAAGTCAGGTGCAGGCCAGCCGTGCAACTGGCAAGGAGAGAGAGGAGGGGAAACTGTTTAACCCACACCCGAGAATTCAAAATGCCTGCTGGTCTAGGGGCCACTGCCTGGAAGGCCAAATCGCACTCTGTAAGTCAGTCTCCTCTGAATATATAGCTATATGATCAACTGACAGTTGAAATAATAATTACCATTAATTAAGCACTTAGCCCTTTCCAGGCCATCCCTTTATCCACGGAGTCATGGGGACCCTGTGAGGGAGGGGGGGAGGTATGCTTTTCCTCAATTTACCCATGAAAACCTGAAGCAATTGATGTGAGGATAAAGGTTTGACTCTGTTCATGATACCCAGCTAAGAGGGCAGAGAAGCAAGAAACAAAAAATGGATCTACTCCCATTTAAAATGATTAAAATGAAAGAAAACATTTTATTATTTAAAGGGTAAATTTCAAGTGGGGTCCCAAGGGGATCCCAGAGGGGCCAGGAAGGCCTTTGCCTGTCCCTGCTGGCTGAACAGCCCCTGCCTCCTGGCACCTTGAAGAGGCACATTCCCTTCTGGACCCTAAAGGCCTGGGAGCCTGGATTTGGCCTGATAGTGTCCTCTTTTGTCCACAAGGTCTAGGGGGAAAAGGAGGAAGGGAGGGAAGAGAAGAAGATGGGCCCACAACTCTACTACATGAGCTCAGTTGCTGAGGGAGCCTCGGTGGTGTAGCCAAGGCTTCTTCAGAAATAGGAATGGTCTCCAGGAAGCTGCAGAGCCCTAACGTTAGCGTGGAAAGAACAGGGTCAAGGGCGTGCAACAGGGGAGGAATACAATTGATGGAAGAACTGGGTGTGCAGTGGGGAAGGGCGCCTTTGAGTCTTTTCCTTAGAGACACAGTTAATTTAAATTGCAGTTGCTCTCACGGCATCCCAGCATTTAGCTCTGAAAGGTACCTTCACCATCATCCATTTTCTAGTCCAATTTCCTTTCTTTACACAGAAGGAAACGGAGTCCCAGAGAGAGGAATTGATTTACCCAGGGTCATGTTCCAAGTTTGTAGTCAAGCCTGAACCAGAAATCACTTTCCCAAATTCTTGTTAGACCAAGCTCTTTTCGACAAGTGGGAACCTAGAGACATACAGAATAGAACGAGGCTCAGCTTCTCTCCCCAGGGTGACTGGCTGCTGCTGCCCAAGAGGGGACACACTGTGTTCTTCTCAGATCATTTATTGAAAATCCTCTGTGATGTGGTTCACTGGCCACAATCCCCGGTCCTCTCCATCTGGGATGGGTTGAGATAGGGTCTTGAAAACAACTACCTCGGAAAACTCAAACCAGAGTGGACCTCAACCGAGGCTAACCCTAATCTGCACCCAACCCAAATACCAAACTTTTCACTGAACCACAAAAGGAACTAAAGCCTTTTAGAAAGATTCCCAGTGAAACACTATGAACCAGAACCAAATAGCTACGCTTGCAACTTAAGCAGAACAAGGCCCACTATGTCCTGATGGTCTCCAACCCCAAGAAGGTGCAGCTCCTGGCCATCAGTGTGATGTGGACAGAGAAGAGAGGGAGTCAGGTAGGTAAATAGGCCTCTCACCTGGAGGAGAGAGCGGAGGTTCATGGTTATCTACTCACAGATGTGAGTCTCCCATTCAAAGTACCATTAGGGCATCTAAAACCTCTGTGTATTATGGGATGGGACAGAAAGCCCAGCCTTGTTTTGCCTCCATAGCACTGACCCCTGGAGTATCAGGGCCACCAAAGAGTCCTTCATAACAAAGGTAAAGACAAAGGCAGGCACAATGTCAATGTCTTCTATATCATTTGCAAATGGTTGAGACCTGTGCTTTGAGTTACAGAAGTGGTACTGAGTTAGGAAGACCATATTTGAAGAAAACAACATGAATTCTATATACCTGGCATCCTATCGGAGAAGCAGCATTTTAGGAATCTACCAACTAGTTACATTTAGATAAAGGCAACCACCAGTGGACTGACATTTGTGCACCTGCCAGGATGGGTGCCTTGGGAAGGCCAACGTATAATTTGAGTACAAACTTTAATTCATCTTTCATTTGCCAACTGAAGTGTCTTTCCCTCCACCGAGCATGCTTGATTATGCCCCACAACCCCATAGTGGAAACAATTTCCTGCTCTGGATGGGCACAAAAGCACAGGCGTGTGTCTCCTGTAACATTGAGCCATTTCTACTTCTCATTACGGTTACTGATGCTGCAAGCAGTCTGGGGAAAGGCCTCCTGTCTGACCTTTCCCTGACTTCCGGGCCCCTCACAAAGCACCCAGTGTGTGACAGTCACAAATAAATGTTCATTGAATGAGCAAATCAATTTCTCAGGTTGCTATCTCTCAAGTCAGTGACCTTAGCCTCCGTGCATGGGCTGAAGAAGAGTCGTAAACCCACCGCAATCATATCCAAGTTTGTGAGGCCTGTCTGTGCACATGCACTATTTGAGGAAGAGTCCACAGCTTTCATCAGATTTTTCAGAGGGCTCCAGTTCCCAAAAATGTTAAGAACCACAGCTCTGGGATTGTTGTGGGGACAGTCCAGAAGAGGTGGTTTCTATGAGAGCTTTGGACTTCCTCTGGGGAATGTCTGGTGCTGAGCTCCTGGGAGCTGGGAGGGAGGCTATGCTTCCATTCTGTCCCTCTCTTCCCGGCTCATTCAACAATCATAGCGTCAGTAACTACCACCATTTTCCAAGGACCTATAGGGTCCCCTCCAGTGATTGCTGTATTACAAATGACGAACCAAGCCTCAAAGAGGAAGAGGTCGCTGAGGTCACAGAGCCAGCAAGTGCAGGACTGAGGTCTGAACCCAGGCCTTCCTTTGGCGTCCCTGTAGCTCTGCCTTGGAGCTGGCTCATCAAACACATGAAAATAAGGCTCCAAGTAGTACTCCTGGCATGATGGGGGCCTCTGATGAGGACCCTAGAGTCTCACCTATACGGAGTGTGTGTGAGTAATAAGAGACAGATGGATGGATGAATGACTGGGTGGAAGAGGAGAGAAAGAGACCCCCATCTTCAGCTTCTTCTAGATGTTTATTGTCCAGTTCTTAGGTGTGGCACAGACTGAATCCCATTGATATGCCCTGATTGGGAGAACACAAAATTCCAAAAAGAAGGTTATATGTTAAATTATGTAACTCCACCCCCCATTAACATGTTGAAGTCCTAATTCCCAGTATCTCCAGAATTTGACCCTATTTAAGTCATTGTAGTTGTGATCAGTTAAGATGAGGCTATACTAGAGCTGGGTGAGCCCCTAACCCAACATGACTGACGTCCTTAGAAAAAAGGGGAAATTTGGACACAGGCATATACACAGGAAAAACCCCACGTGATGATGAAGGCAGAAATTTGCAAGCCGAGGAATACCAAACCACCAGAAGCTAGGACAGAGACATGGAACAGGTTCCCCCCAACTCCCAGCCCTCAGGAGGAGCCAGCTCTGCCCAAACCTTGATCTTGGCCCTCTGGCCTCCAGAACTGTGACACATAAACCTCTTTCATTGAAGCCTCCCTGTTTGTGGGACCCTGCTATGGCAGCCCAAGCACGAGAAAACACTCTTTTTCTCCAAAAGAAGTGTGAAGGTGCATGTGATATGAACTCTAATTCTACCTTGCATGCCAAATTCTAACCTTTACCTCCTGTGGCCCCCCTACAAATTGAGGACAAACAAGCAAGGCCACCCTGGCATGGCAGGAGCAAGGGAAAGCTGTTATAAACTGATTGAATTTTGCCTGGCACATGGCTTGGTTTTCATCAGACTTTTCTTAAATTTCCTCAATTGCTTTTTAACTCAAACCACTGTTGTCCAGAGGTTTGCATGGCTTATTTACTTGTTTACTTCCAAGGACTAATTAACCAAGCCAGAAGCCAACGCTTTGGAAATCTGGTTGGAGCACACCTTTCCCAGTTTCTAGCTTTACCACAAAGCAACCCTCAAGCCTTAACCGTGACCCACAAACACGACGCCCTGGGCAAGTCTCACTGAGGGGGAAGGAAGGAGGCCTGAGCATAGCCCCTGCCCACAGTTCAGCCCTGGAGACAAGATTGAAGGGCACACTACAAGGCCTGAATGATGACAACAGACAACAATGCAAGAGTAGTCACATCGACAGCCAAATGAGAGACACAACAACCTGATTGCTGAGTTCACGAAAGGGAGCAAGAAGTTTGGGGAAGTCAAGACAATGAGAACAAATAAATTAAAACATGCAGTAGATTGACATTCAGGCTTTGCCCAAGTCAAGAGGAACTTGAAACTCAAGTTCCCAGATCACATCTAAATTTAGAGCTGGAGTTTTAAGTGGGTTTGAAACCTGGCCAAATTGCCCATCTTTTGGGTTCAAATCTCTTAATTTACTTGAAGCCACAAACATGGCTTTTCTAAACAGAGGAACCAAAAGCAAGAGAAAGCAAATGGGTTGGGTCCCTTAATTATTGTTAATGTCCCTGAGTCCTGAAGGAGCAAGACCTTCCCTCACTGCAGGTGGGGTTTCCATTCTGTTTTCACTCACGTTCAGGAGCAAGCCCCGGGCTGGGGGTTACTGAGCACTTCCTGCATGCTGGGCACTGGGGTGCATTCCTGAGAGCTGCCGTGGGGCCCACACCACTGTAAGGCTGTGGGACTTAGCCCAGGGACGAAATTATATATAGGTACAAAGTACCAAGCCCACACCTACAGGGTGGAACTGTGGACTGGGTTAACCCAGATCCAGAAACAGAAGATACCAAAGGCAACAACTTCCACATGTTGTCTTCACCCACATTGTCATAATTTACCCACAAAATGATTGAATCTTTAGTGAACAGTGAAATTTGGCAATTGAGGACATGCACTCTTAAGGGTTCAGCTACCTCTGGTTTTCTCATTCTCAGCCCTGGTGAGGTTGACTTGATCTTGAGGACCCCATAGACAAGCCATCTAAATGGAAGTGCTCCCATGGAAGAGGAGAGCTGTGACTCCAACTCTGGCCAGAGAGAGATTTCCAACGGTGACCGTGCATGTGTGTATGATGTGATCGCCCACCAGTCCCTCCTGGAGCCTCAAAAGTTATGTGTCCGCAACAAAAGACTTGGGGGTCCTCCAAGAGGGTCCACTTAGGCTGGCCTGGATATGAGCAGGCCTCCCTCTCCCACTTCAGCATCCTGTGGGAACACATCAAGTCTTCCGAGAAGCTGGAAAATCAGATATAATGGAGCCAAATGGATTAAGAGCTCGGAGATGGGCTGAAGGCCTGTGACCCATTCCTGCTGCAGTTAGCAGAAACCAGTATGTTGCAGGCTGCTGCTTCCTAGGAGAGCCCACAAATTCAGGGTGCAGTCAGTTTACATCTTTATTTTGTCATCACACCTCTCTTATTTTGTCAGTTCGCCAGGGGCACGAGAGTCCTGGGGAATCAGGTCAGCACAAGAAGAACAAAAGGGAATGCCAGTATGCCCTTTATATGGCAGGGTAGCTGGCGAGGCCATTTCTTCCCAGGGGGTAGTCCACTCTGGGAGTCAAATCCGTAAGACCCTGAGCGAGCAGAAAGTTAAGAAAAGTAACTCTGTTCTTTGGATCCTGATTTCTTCACTTGTAAAATAAAGGGGCTGGATTCTATGACCACTAGAGTCTTTTCCATTCCCTTTTTTTTCACTTGTACACAACAGAAATTTCTCAGTTCTGAAGTCTGGGAAATCCAAGCTCAAGGCGCTGGCATATTCAGTGTGTGGTGAGGGCCCGCTTTCTCATAGATGGCACCTTCTCGCTGCATCCTCACAAGGTGGAAAGGCCCACATTTCTGTTCTAAGAAAGCTAGTGCCTTTTTCTAGAGCAAGGTTCCTCTTCATGGGTACTACAGTTGCACTGACAGCTCCTGAAATCTTCTCTCTAAATACAGAAATACCTGTAAAATAAAGTAACGGGTTTATGAAATCGGCCAACTTTGGCACCATCAGGAAAGAGTTCTATTTCTCTCACTGCTATTGCCTTCAATCACAGTCCCGCAGATCTGAATTCTTCAGCCCTAGATGAATGCTTTTCTTGTCCTCTTTAGAAAGTAAAACAGTCTCATTTTCAATTGTTGGAAATCCACTCACATTTCATGCACCTGCAGGTATGGGGCTTCCAGGGCCCAGGCTGAAGGAGGAGCCCCCATCTGAAACGTACCATTTTTGTGGCAGAGGGAAAATCCCATGGCCAAACACTGGAAGCAGCTCCCAGCTTAGGGGTGATGTAAATCCATCTCTCTGCTAAGCATTCTGGGACTTCTTGACCAAAGACTGGCCACCCAGCAAGTGAAGTACCTTAGCTATAGCATTTAGCCTTGCCCTGCCCTGGAAACAGAAGACTCAACCTAAACTACCCCTGGCCCAAAGCCTTTCCTGTCCTCAGGCCCAGAAGAATTAGTTGGAAACTACCAATTCCCCATTCCCCAGAGCGCCAATTAATTGCTTAATAGGGCGTAATAGCCAGGGGCTGAACAGCTTTGCTCTACCACATGCTTCGTAATTATCCCAACAGGTAAACCACACATCACTCAGGTTGACCCAATAACTTCATTCAAACCTCCCTTCTAGAAAACTGTGAGATGGTTTTGATATCTGATTGGGCATGTGGGAGCAGCCTGCAAAGAGAAATGGCACGTGCCACAGAGAAAAGAACCAGGGTCCTCGGGAATGTCTGTCCCTTTCTGAACAGCGACTGGCTATGGGGACAGAGGTGAGCTTAGACCACCCCCTGAGAAGTAGGGGCTCCCAGCTTTCCAGTACGAAGACCCCTTTTTCATGCAGAAGTTGTTGATGGTAGTTGTGTTTGTTATATCTGCGGTAGAGAAAATTCCTGAATGTGAAAAACTACTAGAAAGTCAGTAACATTTTTCAATCGATCAGAGTTTGGTTCCTTGTGGCAGGACCCACATCTGTCACGTGCAGAAACACAATAGCAATATTTCTCTAGTCTCCATCAAAACGCTGGCTTGCTTACGCCAGAGTCATTCAGTGAAGTTTGAAGTTTGGTTCAATTTGAAGTTTGGTTGAAACAATGAAAGTTTCTGCCTTAAATCTGGTCACATGGCCAGCTTATTTCAGAATTTAAATTTTGGTGCTGTGGCATTAAAAAGCAGAGCATCACTTTACAACGGGCAGCCCAGCAGACGTTCAGAAACACTGAAAATTAATACCCCAACTGGCACAGAACAGGTGAGATATCTTGGATATCTTCATAATTTATGAAAAAATTATGAGATATTTGGATAGGAGAGGAAAGCCATAATTTCATTTCCAAATGCCAGAAAAAAACTGCTACTATAAGGCACAAATGAAGGACTCAAAATTAAAAAAAAAAACAAAACCCACATCAAATCTATTATTCATGTTTGTCACTTGGGAAGCAGGAGAGAGCTTAATGGTTAGAAAGTCAGATTTGGAGACAGATCTTAGTCTGAATCCCAGTGCTGCCATTTACTAGCTCTCTGACCTTGGCAGGTTTCTTCTTTGAGCCCCAGTTCTCTCAGATAGAGATGTGCTAGTCTTCTATTGCTGCATAACAAATGACCACAGACAGTAGCCTTAAGCCCATTTATTATCTCACACTTTCTGTAGGTCGGAATCCAGACAGAGGACCCTGCACAGGGATTCACAAGGCTACAATCAAGGTGTTGGCCATGGTGTTCTCATCTGAAGGCTCTGAGGAAGAACCTGCTTCCAAGCTCTGCTCAGATGTTGGCAGAATTCAGCTCCCAGCAGCTGTATGACCAAGGTCCCCGTTTTCTTGCTAGCTATTGGATGGGACTGCTCTCAGCTCCTGGAGCCTGCCCTCAGCTCCTTGCCATGTGGTCCCCTCCATAGGTAGTTCACAGTACAACAGCTCACTTCTTCCAGCCAGTGGCAGAATCTCCCAGTCTCGACTCATGGGGTGACTGTCCCATTGCCTGGAGTGACATTCCATCATATGCACAAGTCCTGCCCACACATTGAAGAAGAGGGGATTGATTAGGGAGCAGAACTCTTGGGCTCATCTGACGATTCTTCCTACCACAGGCAAAAATATTGTCTAAACCTTCAGGCTGCTGTGGGATTAAATCAGATGCTGTATATACAGTTCTCAGCATAGCACAGGACGCCAGAAAGCCTCACTCTGTGGTAGTCACAGTCCCCACCATCAATATGTGAGTCGGGAATAATAACACCCCCCAAAGATGTCCAGGGAAACTGTGACTATGTTATGCCACGTGGCAAAAGGGAATGAAGGTTGTGGATGGAATCAAAGTTGCTAATCAGTGACCCTAGCATAGTGAGTTGCCCTGGGTTAGCTCCTGTAGTCATCACAAGGGTCCCTCAAGGTGGAAGAGGATGGCGGAAGAAGTCAGAACCAGAGAGGTGGCAGCGTGAAAAGACTTGGCCTGACATTGCTGATGTTGAAGATGGAAGAAGACCACGAGCCAAAGAATGTGAACAGCCGCTAGAAGCCGGAAGCGACAAGGAATAAATTTTTCCCTAGAGCCTCTGGAAAGGAATGAAGCCCTGCTGTCACCTTAACTTTAGCCCAGCGACACCCATTTCAGACCTTCTGACTCCCAGAATCGTAATGAAATAAACTGGTGTTGTTTTAAGCCACCACATTTACAGTTATTTGTTACAGCATCTATAGAAAATGAATACAATATGTTATATATTTTGTTGGGGCTAAAGAAAAGATTAAGATGACAACATTCAGGACTGACCTGATAGTGATTCACTGACCATTTATAAAAGCTGGTTGAGAACGTTTGGAGTGGAAAATCTAAAATGGAGCAGGCAACAGTCTCCTTGTGTCCAGTCTGTTTGGCCTGAACGCATGTGGGGTGAGCAGACGGAGCCCCGACGTCACGGAGGGTGGCACTCCCGCAGGGGCAATGGAGAGATTGAAGCTGCGAAGACAGGGGTGATGTGGGCGTACGGACAGGGGGATGCAATGCCGGTGGGCAATCTCTGATGGATTTTCTTGGGAACAGGACTTAGAACTGTTGAGTACACACACAAGAGAGAATCTGCCGGGTAGAACTCCTGGAGCCCAGCACTCAGCTCAGTATGAGTAATTGCTTTCTGGATTGTACCAGTTAGGAAGAGGTTCAACTGTGTATAACAGAGACCAGAGGTAACAGTGGCTTGAATGAGAAAGAAGTGTCCTGCTGTCATGGCAAATACTTTCTGGAGGGGAGCAGTCTAGGGCTGGTTTGATGGCTCTATGACGTCATGGATCCAGGCTGTTTCTCCCTGGATGCACTGCCTGCCCGAGGTTGCTGCTGCAGCCCACCTGGTCCAAGCTGGAGCAACATCTCGTCCACATTCTAGTCTGCAGCAAGGGGGAAGGGCACAGCCTTTAAGTGCCCATCCCAGAAGGTGCACACATCACTTCTGCTCTCAACCCAATGATAGAACTTTGTCAGATGCCCTCACCAGGTTGCAAAGGAAGCTGGGAAACTCACCTTTAGTCTAGGTTTCCATGCAACCTGCTAAAAACCCTGGAGGTTCTATTACCCTGGGAGAGGAGGGGAGAACTGACTGGGGAGCAACCAGCAGGCTCTGCACCCTGATGACTGGATTATTTCCAAGGTAGAGATTTTCCTCTCTGTGATGGACTTGCACTGTTTCAGCACCCAATAGCGCCTGATTTCCTTTTGAGGACCAACCCTTTCTCCCATGAAACTATCTGATGGGATTATTAATAGAGGTGCTGCTCTTCCCCAGCCAAGAGACCCATCATTCATTTCACCTCTAGCCCCAGGGAGAGACTGGTTCCTGACCTCCAACTGCCTAGTTCTTATCCTTTCTCAGATCAGTTATCAAACCTTTCCTTGTCTGTACAAAATACTTCCTTTCTGCTTAGATCAGTTAGAGGAAGTTCCTATCGCCTGCAACCTACAACCGCTCACTGGTACACTCTTCCTTGAATCTTTTTTTTTTTTTTTTTTTTTGAGACAGAGTCTCCTCTGTTGCCCAAGCTAGAGTGAGTGCCGTGGCGTCAGCCTAGCTCACAGCAACCTCAAACTCCTGGGCTCAAGCAATCCTTCTGCCTCAGCCTCCCAAGTATCTGGGACTACAGGCATGTGCCACTATGCCCGGCTAATTTTTTTATATATACTTTTAGTTGGCCAATTAATTTCTTTCTATTTATAGTAGAGACGGGGTCTCGTCTTCCTTGAATCTTTAAGCAGGAACTTACAATCTCTTGGTGGAACCAGAAGCAATCCTATTTTAGAGCACTGCACGTTTTAATATTGCATTGGAGAGTCAGAAAGCAAAATGCTAAATTAAGTGCCTTAAGCAGGATTTATATTGCTATCACTAAGACACTCAAGGAAAAGCAATCCAGAGTGGCACAGGACACACTGATCCCATGAAACAAGGGTCACTAAACTTTTTCTGAAAAGGCCAGATAATAAATAGTTTAGGCTTTGGGAACCACCCATTCATTCTCTCTTGCAACTACTCCATTCTGTGGTAGCATGAAAGCAGCCACCAATAATACATAAAGGAATGGGCATGGCTGTATTCCAATAAAGCTTTATTGACAAAATCAGTTGGCAGGCCAGATTTGACCTATGGGTCCTACTTGCTGACTCCTGCCATGAAGGACTCCTCTCTCTTTCTACTCTGCTTTAGCATCTGGCTTTTGTTATCACACTTGTCCATCATTGTCACAAGTGGCTACCCCACCTCTAGCATCATCTCCTTTTGAGGACTCCTGCTGGATCCCAACCAATGACTTCCACCTATGCCTTATTGGTCCAAACGGTATCATATGACCACCTCTATCAGCAAAAAACAAACACACAAAAAAACTGAGGACATCTAGTTTTTAGAAGGATACTGAATAAACCCATGATTCGTCATGGAAGGAAGGGAGAGCAGGAAGAAGGAAGGGAGGGAGGGAGGTGGATTGGATAAACAGCAGGCAATGAGCAGTGTGCACTAGAGGCTGGGACTGAGCCTCCTTCACTCTGGTGTCCCCATACCTGGCACAGTGCTGAGGAGGGTGGTACCCAACACTGAAGTCTTCACAGAGAGCCAGGTGCTGGGCTATTAATTTCCATTCACTTGCTTATTTAGCCCTGAAAACCACCCCTTGGCATCAGTATCGTTATCTTTCCAGGTTTACAAACTGTGGAGATTGGAGTTAAACAACTTGCCCAAGATCACTGCTAGGAAGTGGACCTCGGGGATTCAAACCTGCCTCTGCCTGATTTTGGGCCAGTGCTCAAAGCCACAGGATGGCCAGGACATGTTCATGGAAAGACTGAGGCTGAACCCAACAACCTTGACAGCGCTTCCACCCTGATCGGCTGTGATAGCTACTGTTGCTTCAGCAAACTGAAATGGAGCCTCTCTGCGGTTTCCTTCTCGTACCCAGGACTGGGCTTCAATTATTGTCCTTTCCAATTTCTCTCTCCCCGGTTATGCTGGCGGTATTTTCTGAAATACAAATCAGGATGCATTTGTCTGGCACTAGCGTAACACGTGGTCTCCCAACACAGCAGGCTATTTGAAATCAAGACATTCTTGGAAATTCTGGGATGCAGAGTCACCATCCAGAGTGCCTCTGCTCCCGGAGTGTTGTCCCCACCCAGCCCAGACACAAGCACCAGGGCCACTGCTTCTGACTCTTGTGATCATTCAAGATGGAGAAGATGCAGGGTGGCTGTGGGCATCTTGGAAATTGTGGAACCTATAGATTTGTCTGCCTCAGAGCAGAAAAATGGCAACCAGAAATCTCCTGAAAAACTTGGGTCTGTGGACCACAAGTCTAGAGTACAGGACCCTGATTCATAGTGACTAGGCAGGTTCAAGTTGGCCATCCAGACCAGAGTTCTCTCTGGGGAGCCAGGAAGGAAACCCACAGAGACCTGTTTCAACAGGAGCTAGCTGGAATGTACCGGCTGGTTTGGACTCACTCAGCTTATTGATCCCAGGAATAGGAGCGAGGAG
Source organism: Lepilemur ruficaudatus (assembly GCA_963574885.1). NCBI lineage: Eukaryota > Metazoa > Chordata > Mammalia > Primates > Lepilemuridae > Lepilemur > Lepilemur ruficaudatus. The sequence goes on along the minus strand of CAUYRT010054676.1, from coordinate 103,106 downwards.
GGAGCCATGACCAGCACTGTTGCTCTGCCAGCATCTTCCTCCCCTTTAGAGACAAGCCCTCTTCCGCCCCAGCATGTCTCCAGGCTGCGTCCATGTCAGCCCATGGTAGCCCAGCCTCCTCCTGGGCTACCTGCACACAACGCCTCTCTCCCAAGAAGCCCCTCCTGTGATCTCAGCTGCCCTCTTCACCTAACCTTACCCTGACACCTATTTTAAAACAAGGGAAACAGAGTCACAAGAGACCAAGTGGTACCCCATTGTTGCCCAAAGGAGGGGCTAGAAAATAAGGTCTAGATGCCTCCCTGGCCAACTCATGGGACTGTTCGTCCCCCTGACCTCACCCTGACAGCCGATCCAGAGGCAGATGAGCAGGCTTTACAACCATGGCAGGTGTGTCAGGTACTCTTGGGAAGGTGGTGTGGGGACTAATGGGGATGCCACAGCCCACATAGACACTTGTAGATGCCCAAAAGGCCATGATGCCTCAGGGCTTCTATCCACACTGCTCCCTTACCTGGAATAATCTCCCCAGAAAATAGGACACTTGAGGAAGGGAAGCTAGGTTGGGTGATCCAAAGAGAGCAGGCAGCAGGATTCCCTGAGAAGATGCAATCCAAGTGCCTCAAACCACGCCAGGCCCACAGAGGCTGAGGGGCGAAAATACGGAGAAGTTGAAGGATTCTGGGGACCTGGACCATCACACGCACACCTACAAAAGGACAGCTCAGGAAGAGAGGACCAGGTCGCCATGGCAAACCCTCAATGTGACAATTGTACTAGGGCAAGGAAGGAGAGGGTTTATTTCCAGGCTTGCTATAAATTTTATCTGTGGAAAGAGGCTGTATAGCAAGTGTGGAGCCTGGAGCCTGCCCACCTGAGTTCAAATCCCAGCTCTGCCACACGCTAGCAAGATATTGAACCTCTCTGTACTCTACTGAGGCACTCTGTGTGGCAGTTTCCTCATCTGTGACATGGGCTAAGGGGCGTGGTGTGCAAATTGCTTAGAACAACCTGGTGAGCACCAAGGGATGTCGTAGCTGCATTGTTAGGCCAGTGTCAACAGCACCGATGACATGGCTGGCGCAGAGCCAGGTACTCACGTTGTCTTCATTCTTCACACAGCCCCGCCATTGGCCACTGAGATCAAGGCTCATGGAGGTGGGATGACTTGCCCAAGGCCATTCAGGTCAAAAGTGACTGAGCTGGGCTTGGACTACCGCCCCCCCCACCACCACTCATCTGGCAGAAGCCAGGGCACAGATTTCATGGTGACATTTGGGAGGCAGGTTGGGGGAACCAAAATCCCTTGGTCCAAGTTCGTCTGCTTTTCCCATCTGTTTCTTGCTTCCCACCAGTAAAATGATACAGAGCAAAGAGAAATAAGTCCTTCAGTGCTTTGGGAATTAAAACAATACATTTTTAAAAGCTGATCGAAACATCAGGACTGGTTTTCAGATTTTCCTTCGTGCCCCACCACGTCATTGCCTCTCTGGGGCATCCTGAAAGCCTCATTCCCACAGCAGGGGAGGGGAGCCCCAGACATGCCTCTCCCCACAGTGGGCGTCCAGGCCTGCCGTGCAGTGTGCAGGCTGGCCACAGGGTGCTCTCCCTCTCCTCTGCCTGCTCCCTGCCGGCTCCACCCCTACCCTATGAATTCTGGGACTCGTCTTGCACACAAGGCTGGGACAAGAGCCACTCCATCACTTTCCACGTGGTGTCCTTATATGAGGAACCTCTCTTCCATGGTGTCCCTGAGACCTTTCCTGGGATCAGATATGCTCATGTCTGTCTCCACATCTTCTTTCTTTTGCCACCCGTGCTCCCAGCTATACACTTCTGTTTCTACACTGATTACTGACCCTTGCCGGTCCCAAGGCTAACTGCTTTGCAACCAACTCTCAGAAAGCCTAAGTGTGAGGCCCAGTCTGGGTCCCCGCACTCCCTGACTTTCCCCTCTGGCCTGCCTGGGCCCTGCTGGGGAGGCCTGACATGGAAACATTTCAATCAAGTGATGGTGAGCTCCAGTGAGGGCCGGGAAGGGAGCGATGCGGCCACATCCTGCTCCAGCCACTCTCAGACACCCCTTCTCCCAAACAGAGGCCCCTCCCACCTTGTTAGCAACTCCCAAAATTGCCACCTGCCCCCAGCAGAGGTTCTATATCCTGAATTTGTTCTCTACACCCAGAGTTGGCACCTCTGAAGAGTCCAGCAAATAGAAGTCACCAAACCACAGGCAGGAGAGCCATCCAGTGTGGAACTGGCACTTGAGGAGCTTCTGATGTCCCCATCACCACTGGGTCTGCAGGTCCAGGAGAGCAGAGACTGGAGGTTTAACCGCCACCCACAAGTCAGAGCCCCACTCATGCCCAGGTCCCCCCCACAGAGATGCCAATGCCAACGCCTGCAGGGTGCAGGCACGTGAATCCTCTTCATGCCCCTCCGGCTGTGGCTGAGAACCACTGGGTCAGGCCACCTTTGTGAAAGGTCTTTGAGGGACTCATGTTAGTATTGATGGTTAAGTATGTCTTAGTTCAACCCACGTCTACTAGAGGACGGCTTTGTTGCATAAACTTGTGCCAAAGCACGTGAAGATGAACAAGGCATGATGATTGCCCTTGGGGGGCTTGCAGGCTCCCCCTGAGAGTGAACAACTGAATTAGACAATGACCTCTCAGCACCTTCCAAACCCTAGGTCCAGGGTGCCATGCCGCACAACTCTAGGGGGCATGCTTCACACGGCAGACCCTACGGCTGTCTCCAGACAGTGCCACCAACATAGAATGGATGCATATGATGCCCTACAGCTGTGCCATCTGGATCAACTGCTGAAAGTGCCCACTTTATACTACAGGAACCTAAATAGCAGAGAAGGAAAGAATATTGGTTCACTCTTTGCAAATCCATGGATTTCAACAAGCACCCCCAATTGCAATCCAGCTTTCTCTCACTTCCCTCATCCCCAAAATGTGAGTGGCTTATTTTTTCCAACTAGATTGTAAGCTCTCCAATAGCATTTTTATACTGAGGCCAGGGTGTTCCTGAGATTAAAACGGGAGCTCTAAAATTATACCAGGACAACAGGTTTAAGCCAGGACTGCCCCAGGCCAGTAGGGCATGTGATTCCCCAACTTATGTTCCTTCTGTTTCCCCGCCCTGTACCTAGCACAAAGATTTACACATAAGAAATATTAAGAAATATCAAGAATATTAAATATTTTTATTGCTTGATGGATTTACTTCCCTTGTATCAACTGAACCAAGTACACAAACAAGCGTTGTTTTGTGGGTACCCTACTTTACAGCACCAGCTGTACACCCACCCACCCACTCACACCATAGAGTGGTCTCCTTAACCTCTCTGCACTGAGCTCATTTCCTGGCGAACAGAGCAAAACTGCGCCCGCGCCCCAGGAAACGTGCAAGAGAGCAAAGGGCCCGCCCCACCCTCCAGCTGGGAGTGTTTCTAGAGGATTGTTAGGCCTTGCTCCGGAGGTCTGGGTTTTGTTGGGGAAGGTGGGAACAGGATTTCCACTTCCCTTGTAGAATCTACTAGAATCATAGGAGAGCTCTGGCAGGATGAGAAGTGAATTATTATTTCCATGAAATTTTGGACCTATGCATACGCTTGAGTCCATGCTTAGTTGACCAAGACTGTGCAATCAGTGAAATTAGGGCCTTATCCCCTCTCTGAACTTCTCACTACAGTTCCCCAGGCTGCCCTCATGCTAGAAACTTCCTCTCCTGTGCCTTCTATCCCAGGTGAAGCCACAGGTATTTCCTGTACCTATCTCCATATGGAAAGTACCTGTCCTATATTACATGCCCTTTGCTATCCTCCCCCCCAAAAATAAGGTAGGTTGCCCCCATCTCATTAGCAATTTCTTTTTGATAGCAGCATTCTTAGCCAAAGGAATGTCTCCTACAAGGAGAATTTCTATTTCAGGCCGAAGGGCATTTTGGAACTCTTTAAAATTACGTCCTATGTAAGCGGACACTTCTCTGCTGACCCACAAACACAGTGAGGACAGAGGCCAAACCCATCAGTAGGTGAAAAGTGGCGCTCTGGGGCCATGGGTCGTGTTCTCTGGTTTTGTTTGTGTCTTGCTCACAGCCCAATCTCTTGAAAATAGACTCCCTGTCATCCCTGCGGCTGGCGTCTGTGTGATTGGTCCTGCCACAGAGCCCATCTGAAATGACAGACACCGGTATAGCACAGTGGAAAGGGACGGGCACCAATCAGGTCCTGGAGGGTTTGTCTGGGGCAGGGGGATGGGAGCACTGCCTGTGTGCAGGTATCATCTTCCCCAGCGAGTCCAAAAAGAAAGGGAGGAGAGGAAAAGCAACGGAAATGGCCAAGTGTCTCCAAAAGCTGGAGGGTTGGAAGGCAAGGACAGACACACTCTCCTTGTCTTTTTCATTGGCCGTCTTCACAGCTGTTTTTATTTTGCCAAATGTACTGGAATTTGAATGCTGATTAGGATTAGAGTCTGAGTTTGAGGCTTCAAACAGGACTTTTTCTCTCTAATTAGGGGACTGTATCTCATCAGTGGCTCAGAAAGGAACACATGGGTCCCACTTGCCCAGCCTGCAGTGCCCCTTGCCCATTCGTTGCAAATGCATCCAGGGACTCTGCCTCTTTGCTGAAATCGATACTTCCAGAAACCAGGAAATCACTGGTCCTCTGCACCTCCCACGAGCCCTGATTCCCTGCACCACTGGATGACCACCTGCCACCCTTGGCACAGGACAGCATTGGCATGGGACACCCTCAGCCCAATCTTCAGTTCCTTCTCTTTCCTGATGCACTACCTTTCCTCCAGGTGTCATACCTTTGGGACACTGCCCCATCCCTTTGACCTTTCTGGTCACCCAGATGAGAGTGAAAAGTTAAAATAGTCTCTGTAGCTCTAAAGCTCATGCTCACCTTAAATCCCTCCTTTCCTACTCTCCCCCACTCAAAATTTAACTGTTAACTTTTTTTTTTTTTTTTTTTTGAGATAGAATCTCACTTTGTTGCCCAGGCTAGAGTGCCATGGCATCAGCCTAGCTCACAGCAACCTCAAACTCCTGGGCTCAAGTGATCCTCCTGCCTCAGCCTCCTGAGTAGTTGGGACTACAGGCATGTGCCACCATGCTCGGCTAATTTTTTCTATATATTTTTAGTTGACCAATTAATTTTGTTCTATTTTTAGTAGAGACGAGGGTCTCGCTCTTGCTCAGGCTGGTTTTGAACTCCTGACCTTAAGCGATCCGCCTGCCTCGGCCTCCCAGAGTGCTAGGATTACAGGCATGAGCCACCTCGTCTGGCCACTGCTAACTTTTTTAAAGCCTGTGAGTTGAGCTCTCTGATAATTGAAAAGCCAATAAACTAGTAAGTGCTAAATTGTTCATAGTTTTAAATGGTGGCGTCTGATCTGTGGGCTGTGGGTCCATTGTGTCCTTACAGTTATTGCAAACAGTTTGTGATGTGAGTTCATAAGTGCATCAGATGGTGTCAGTATATTGTATAAATGGATATAAATAGAGAATATAACATTCTATTTTCAAATGTTTATAGATTAATAAAGTACAAATTCATTTAAAAACACTTTATACTTTCCAAGTACAACTACTATCATATATGCATCTATGAAATGTTTTGAGCTTAAAAGAGGCCTTCCTAACTGAAGAAGGTTGGGAATTGTGAATTAAAATATTACACGATGTCTATCCCAATCTCAGCATCCCCTAGTTATACACATTCAGTTCATTCAACAGATGTTTGTTGGATGCTCACCATATGCTAGGCACTGTTCTAGGCACTGGGGTTATACCAGTGAAATAATACACAAAAATCTCTGTCCTGCTGGAGCATACATTGTGGTAGGAGGGGACAGAAAATCATAAATAGGCAAAGTATATTGCATGTCAGATGAAACGTGCAATAAAAATAAAACAGGCCCAGATCAGGGGAATTAGAAGTTTGGGGCAGCAGGATTATAATTTTAAATATGGTGGTCAGGGTGGGTCTCACTGAGATGTGGCTTGAGCATGGGAACAATTCATTATGGGCCTTCCGGTAGCATTCTCAAGCCAAGACTTCATTCTGAGCAGGCATCTGGATTGCAGAAGGATGATGGGGGAGATGTTGGAGGATCCAGAGGAGCTTTTAGAGCCCCATAAAGATTCCTCACAGCCTACCACATGGGCACTGTCTGTCCATCGTGCCTGGCCTCATAGAAACACGATGGGACTGTGTGCCTTTGATCTTTCCATTTCCCAGAAATAAAGTTCCTTGGTCTTGTGGGAGAGCATGGGTCCCCGCATTGCTCCTTGTGGTGCAATGGTCTAGGCCAAGATGCCTGACCTCTCACGTGGAGCCAGCCACGCCCAAGCAGGCTGTCCACCCCAGGTACACTCGAGTTCCTTAACTCCCCGCCCTGCCCACCTTCACATTCAGCATCCTCACTGTCGTCTGTCTGCACTGCCTGGCCCTCGGGCCCAGCCAGCAGCACTTCTGGCTTTTTGCTCCCCTCTGCCTGTCTAGGCCAGGACCTTTTTAGCTCCTGGCTAAAGATGCCCTTGACATTCACAAATATTCAAACTCCAAAAAGCACAAATGTCTTTACATTGCAGGCATTGAGAATCCTGAGTTTTCTGAATCTGTCCTTACACTCCGAGTTAACCACCTTTTAGGCGATCAGTGCAACTTTCTCTTTTGAAGGTCTCTGTTCATCTAGAAACAAAGCACTGAGATACACCCACGAAGGGAGAATGGGACATGCTGGCTGCACAGGTGACCCCTTCCTCCACGCTGCCCACAGTAGAAGCGATTCACCCTAAAGCGTTGGCAGAGTTCCTGCTTTAATTCCTGGGGATGATCTGACTTAGGAACTACAGACGCTCTACCTGTGAGCACAAGGGCCGGCCAAATGGAGCCCTCCAGTCTGATAATTTGCCAAAGCCCTACTCACTGTCCTTGCCCAGGAATCAGGCCAGCTGTCTGGGCCCAGAGGTGCCACTCAAGGGGCCAGGGTGGATCCAGTGTAGGAAGAGTGCTCAGATTTCTTCCCTTGGGGAAGGGAGCCAAGACATGGAGGAGCTGCAAACAAAATGTCCTGGAGTAGAAAGAAGGGTTCTCTCGGGCCTTGGGTAAGAGGAGAATGTCCCTGAGAAAGCAAAAGGGAAAGAGAGCAAGGTGTAGGAGAGGGAGACTAGCAGCCCACAGAGAGTTCCAGAAATCTAATCTACATTCTTGATTTCCCTGATAGAGTCCCACGACCAGCTGGGCTTCACTGCCTGGCCTTGGTGCAGAGGTGCCCAGCTTCCACCCCCAGGGCTCTCATCCTTGAGACTAAAACAATTTGCATGATGGCCCCACGCAGGCCCAGGGGTGGACATGGTAAACTGCTGCTTCAGCTGGAGGGTGGCTCTGAAACAGGCTCTGGAGGCCCACAGGGGTGCCAGGGGAGGGGGGCCACATCCCCACGGAACAGTTGCATTTCTCTCCAACCCCGGCTCCAGGGGCCCTGCTTACACGTCTGTACTTTGCCTCAGTTTCCTGATTTGCCCTCTGGCTCTCCCACTTTGGCCTGGGTTCTAATCTCTTTTCCAGCACATTTCAGTCCTGGTCTTGAATTTCTCAACCACTTTTTCTTTATTATAATATCAATCATCTTCTGATCAGAAAAAATCAGGACAATGGTTACCTCGGGGAGACACACGAGGGAAGCTGCTGGGGTGCAGATCAATGTGCCGTTTGTGGATCTGGTGCTGGCTGAGGGGGAGTTGACTACATCACCAGTCCACAAGCCGTGCATGTGTGTTCATGCATTTCTACATGTATGCTATTTATTAGAGTATAAAGAAAAATTTTGAAACTGACAACATTGCCCCAGCCCTTGAAGAGGCTGCAATCTCTTTAGAGAGCAGAAGCTGAAGTGTGAGGGAAGAGACAGTCTACCCTCCCCTCTCCCCTTCTGTCCCTGCTGCACCTGCTCCCTGGGGCTGGATGGAACATGCCCTCTCCTCCTCCTCCTCCTCCTCTCCCTCCTCCCCACACTGTGCTCTCACCCACCCCTTCTGCTTTCTCTTCCTCCCCTCCTTCCCGCAGGCCTCCCAGTAACCCCTCCGGTAACCCACAGCCCTCTGCGCCTGCCTCTATCTTTCTATCTTTGTCCGAGATTGCCGACTTTCAGTTCTGGATACTCAGATGGTGTGCTCTCTCTCCCACCCCCAAGGCCCCCTCCCCTGTCTCTTTTTCTATGTGTTGTCAACAGACACCCCCAACCCAAACCTCAGCCCACATGCCACATGAGGGAGGGAGGCCAGTGAGCTTTGGCTCAGAGGGAGTTGAGAGAAGACCAAGCGGGGCCCTCAGTTACTGCTGTCATTATGAACAGCTGAAACTCACTGTGGATTTAGAGATGCTTCCCGGTCCTGAGGGCCTTCCATCTGCAAACAGGCTGAAGCTGATGGAGAGGCCAAAAGGAAGCCTAAATGAATGCAAAGTCAAGTTATGTTGAGTCTTAGATAGGAAGACTCAAGGTAAAAAAAGGAAAGAGATGTCAATCTTTCCTCAATTAATGCTGTAATTTAATGAAATTTCAATAAAACACATGTATTTTTTGAACTAGATTATCTGATTCTAAATTTCATATGGAAAAAATAAATAAGACTAGCTCAGACAACTCTGAAAATGAAGAGAAATGAGCGAATCTTAACCTACTAGATGTTAAATCACATTCAATGTTCTTAAAGAACTGTGACACCAGCATATATTAATAAATAGATAAAAATATGGCACAAAATAGAAAGACCAGAAATGGGCCAAAATAATGTATAAAAGATGGTGTTGTGATAAAAGCAGCATTTCGAATCATTGGTAAAAAATAAAAAAGATTACTCAATAGATGATACTGAATATCTTAGTAGCAAGCTAGATAAAAATAAGCTTGGAGTCACTCAATGAGAAAATTCAAAATTGATCAAAAGTTAAACAAAAGATAAAACTATAAGAGTACCAGAAAAAGATACAGGAGGATTCTTTTAAAACCTTGACATAGAGAAGGCCTTTCTACCTCTAACAGGATATCCAGATTGTAAAAGGAAAGGCTTATTTGACTACATGAAAATCAAAAATTTCTTCATGGCAAAAACAAGCAAACAAACAACCACAAAAAACCCAAAGGAAAATATTTTTGAAAAAGCAAACAAACTTGTCAAAGTAGGAAGAAACATTTGCAACTTATCTTCTTGACAATGAGCTGGCCTCTATAATAACTAAAAAGCTCCTAAAAATTAACAGAAAAAAGACCAACAACACGGCACAAAAATAGACAAAGGATAGAAACAGATAATTTATACATACAAAAAAGAATTAAAAATCTCTTTTCACATTTGGAAGTACATCCAACCTCACTCAAGGTATGAAAAATGTAATTTAAAACTATTCCATTTTTTTCCTATCAGAGTGATAAAAGTCAGAAAGTTTGAACACCAACACATCCTGTTGGTGAAACTGCAGAACATGGCACTCTCACACACTGCAGGGAGGGGGAAAAATGGCACAACAACCCCCTACAGAGGGAACTTTGGTATCCAACAAAATATAAAATGCATATACTCTTTGACCCGGCAATTGCACTTTTAGAAATTTAACCTTCAAGTATATTTGAATATATGCAAAACGATATATGTGGAAGATTTTCATTGTATTACTACTCATAATATCAAAAAGTTGGGGACAGCCTAAATGTCTATCAGTGGGAAACTGGTTAAATAAATAATGCTACATCCTTACACTAGAATACCACACACCTATTGCAAAGAGAGAGAGGAGAAAGAGAAACAATCCTGATGCTCTTTATTATCTTATAGAAATACCTCCAGGATGTATTCAGTGAAAAAAGCAGAATGCAATATAGTGTGTCAGTATTCGTGAGAAAAGCAAGGGTACAAATAATGCATATTTCAATTATCTTGCAAATTTACAAAATAAAATCTGAATGGAAATAATGAACTAACACCGGTTACCTGTGAGGTGAAATGGGAATAGAAGAGGCAGGAGACAGGCTGGAGGAGAGCCTTTTTCCTGTATATACCTCCAGATATTTTTTAATGTTACAACCGTATATATATTATTTATTCAAAAAACCAATTAAAAACAATACAGAAAGAGAAAAACAGAACCAGCACTTAAGTGGCTTAACCATAAACAATGTGGCTGGTAAATAAGTAAGTACATTTCAAAAAGAGGTCCCAACCAGGTGGAGCAGTGACGGTCTGGCTAGAATGAGGGCATCGCTGGGGCAGGGCACACTCCCCCTCTGCCATTTGCGCAAAGTCTCAGTGGTTTTACTGCTGCTCAGCCTCCTGTCCAGAGCACACCCAGAACCAGGCGCATGAGTCCCCAAAGACACATCTGTGTGGTTCTACCTCTCTGTGCTGGGGGCCTCACCCAGGGGACCCCCTCAACTCCAAAGGGTCCCCAGTCTGCCATGAGACTAATGATATGGAGGGAAGAAGGAATCAGATTCTCCCTAGAGTGCCTCTTCATTCTTTCCTTCTACCCTCTTCTCCACCTGGCCTCCTACCTGGCTCTCTAAACCAAGGGGACCAGCCTCTTCATGTCACCCCTAATGCCACCTCTGTACTTTTGTTTAATTTTCGACGGTCCCTTCTGCTTATTTTCTAGCTGCATGACCTTGGGCAGGTCACTGTGACAGTTTGCTCACCTGTAAAATGGGAAGAACAGAAATTCCCTCTGAGGGTTGTTATGGAAAGCAAGAGATACTAGATAACTGTAGGAGCTATGTTGATGTGAAGGGTTGCATTAGTCTAAGTAATGCTAGCAGCCGCACACCGAACCTCTGTATCTCAGTGGCTTACCACGATAAAGCCTTATTCCTCACTCTGGAAGGTTCCAGTGCAGGTTGGACAGCCTTTCTCCATCCTGCAGGTAGCCATCTGGTTTACGTGTTCTCCAGGGTTACCATAGCAGGAAAGAGGGGATAGAAAAGGGTTTTAACTGCCTCAGTCTAGAAGCAACACACACCATCCTGCTTATGGTCCACTGGCCAGAGCTGGCTCCACGACCCGCCTAACCACAGCACAGGCCGGGGAATTTGGGGGGCACTTGAGATATTTGGGGAGCCCTATCTCTGCCCTAGATCTCCACCTCCACCCTCATCGGATCAACTCACCAGTCTGCGTTCTTTGCCACCCAGAAAATGCCTACTTAGTGTTTCTGTCCCGAGGCCTGGGCAGCAGTCATGGAAAATGAAACGCTAACAGTGGAGGAGTCCAAAGAAAGCTCATGCTCACCCCACCGGCCCCAGCTGCAAACCCTGAGAACATCAACTTCCCACCTGCCCTCCCCACGGCTCTTGATTTGCTCCAACTGGGGTAAGGCACAGCCAGGAGGAGACCTGTGTGGACCGGTGTCACCAAGACCCTGGTCAGCAGGGACCACGCTGCAGGGACCAGAGCGAGATAGAGCAGCTGGGTCTCTTTAACCTTTGACCCCAGCTTCCCCGCCTGTAGTGGCCATAGAGCCATAGTCACTTGGCATTTGTGTAAGACCGGGTGGTCCATGCGGGGCTGTCACACACCTTATCTCATTCTCCCTTCTCCACTAAGCTCCGAGATGCCCCCATTAGGTGCAGACTCCTGCAGTCTTTAGTGACAATCCAGCCGGGAGAGGTTAGGGCAGGGGGGTCTTTCTCGAGAGTGTCCCTGCCTTGCTCTGTTAAGGGCACTTTCCCACTTGGAGCCCAACATGGCAGTGTGGGTGAAGAACAAGAAGCTAGCATGTCAGAGAGGAAAAGTGGAGAAAAAGCAGGCAATTCTCTCCCCATCCTCCCAGTCCTCACATCCCCCCTTCCCGGAATAGCCCTGGGTAGGGGAAAGAATGGGTGGGGATGGTGGCTCCCTCCCTCCCCAGGCTCTGCAGCTGCTGCCCCCAGGATGCCAGCTGCCAGGAGCTGCTTCCTCTCCTGTGGGCCGTCCTGGGAGGGCAGCGGTTCCTGCCAGCCGCGTGTGGAAGGAGCGCCCTCCCTCCACCTCCCAGGTGACCACACTGCCCGGCCCGGCAGCACTCTGGGGACCCCTTCTCCTCCTATAGCCAAATGAAGGGGCTCCAGTGTCATCCTGTGGGAACGTGAGAACCTCAGCTTTATCCTTAGGATCCAGAGACTCCCGGGAGGTGTCCATTCTCAGGGTCGCCCTCCCGTGGCTGCTGTCCTCTTTCCGTACCCCCACCATGTGACCCGCACGGCTTCTCCTCCCTTCCTCAGTCAGCCACGAATCTACACCTGCTGTGGTGGCAGGGGAAGGTGAGAAGGTCTCAGCCCAGGAGGCCACAGGAACAGACATAACATGCAGTGTGGGACCTCACCGCTCCATGTGGGCTCGATGTCCCGTCTGCTGACACGCGCACACACACACACACAACACTCAGAGGAGTCTCCTGTGGGCTGTCCTCCCCAGGACTGGCTGCCTCTGTTCTCCCTCTCCTCAGAGCCTTGTCTCCATGGCCACATCTTCTGTCCTTCCTGGGACCCCTCACCCACTGTCCTCCCACATGCCAAGGAAAGATTCCAAATCCCTTGTTTCTGTACCACCCAGAGTGATTCATCCTCAAACATCTCAGAGGCAGAGTGGCACACTGGTTAGGAGCGCACAGACCCCGGAGCCGCATTCCAGCTCTGCCACTTAACGGCCATGTGACTGTGAGCAAGTTACTTAACCCCTCTCAGTCTCAGTCTCCTCATCCATAAAACCAAGGTGATGATATCACTTAGCCCATAGGGCAAACACCCTTTGGGGAGGACATGATAGAATGCATGGAAACCATGGTAATGGGTTAAATTACCTATTACCTTTTTGGTGGCCCCCACAAAAAGATATGCCCACATGCCACTCCCCAGAACCTATGAACATGCACTTATTTAGTATTTGGAAAATGGGTCTTTGCAGCTAAGGATCTTGAAATGAGATCATCCTGATTACTTGAGTGGGCCCTAAATCCAGTGACAGGTGCCCTACAAGAGCCACACAGAGGAGACAGCCACATGAAGACAGAGGCAGAGGCTGGACAGATGCAGCCTCAGCCAAGGGACACCAGAGCGAAGCTGAAAGAGACGAGAAAGACTCTCCCCTTGGAACCCTCAGAGGGCCCTTGGCCCTGCTGATACCCGGAATTTGGACCTCAGGACTCCAGAACTGTGAGGAATAAATTTCTGTTGTTTAGCCACCCAGTCTGCTGTAATTTGCTGTGGTAGCCCTAGGAAACTAATAAGACTACCCAAACAGCGCCTGGCACACCGTAAATGTTTGGTACATGTCAACAACAATTATTAGTGCCCCTATTATTGGACCTAATTGTCGTCTCAACCTAACTTTTCAGTAAAAGTAATAGTGACAGGTAAAAAGGCCAACCAGCCTGTTTTGCTAAACCAAAGCGACAGCTTCCCAGGTTTCACCTTTAGCAGTAAAGATACCTCCGGAAGCTTTGAAATTACATTCTTTCCAGAGCAAATCTTTAGACTGAGCTCCTTCCTCCTCCCCACCAGGGACTGGGTGAAATCTTCCTTCCTGTCACACTCCCAGAGCCCCCAAGTCCATTCTCTCGGTGGCCTGGAGGCTGGACTCTTGGTCTGGGTGGTTTCTGATGGATTTTATTTTCCCCAATCCCTTGCCCCAGCCAAATGAGAGGACTCACTACCTCCCCTGCATCCCCTAAAGCTTCCCCTTCTCCTTGCCTAAATCCATGGTGTTTCTGGAGCCCAGTATGCCTCTACTATTTCCATGCACCCCAATATTACCCACCTTCCAAGACCCAATAAAGGCTTTGTCTCTCTGTAAATCCTCCTCCACAGGGCAGAAACTCTCTTGCCTCCTTGTGCCTCTCTCTTTGGGCACCTAAAACTTTCCAGTATGACGCCAGGCTTCCGTTCTGGGTTGATACTAGCAAATCAGTTTTCAATGGCTCCATCTGTAAAATGGGCTAATCATGCTTCTGCTGTGAAAGAGGTGTGGGCAAAAGCCAGTATGTGCCTAGGATTCCTTGTCAAGAATTACCTGTATCTTTCACGTAGTTTTAACTAATAAAGTTCTCACAATTGCAAAGCATTTTAACATTATTTCTCAGTTATCTTAAATGCATAATCTCATCTGAGGCGTTTATCAACACTATGAAGAAAGCAGGCAAGGATGACTGTCCCTCTTTCACAGATTAGAAAATTAAATCCTAGAAAGACTCAAATTTTCTAATATTCATTGAGCACATTCCACATGACAGCCATTGAACTCAGCACAATCACATTATATTTTCTCAGGAACCCTCTGAGGTAGGTACTATTTGTCCCCATTTTATAGAAGGAAAGTAAGTAGCTTAGAGAAAGAAAGTGACTTGCCCAAGGTCACTTAGCTAGTTGGCACCAACACTGAGACTTGAACCCAGGTCTCCTGACTTCCAAAGCAAGAATCTCTTCCTGATCCATATTTCTACCAGGGCAGTCAAGAGGCACAGTATGTGGGTAATGATTTAGAGTGAGAAGGGGTTGACTCTATTTCTGGGTCAACTCTATGTAGGAAAGTTGTTTCTGTGACTCAATTTCTCCATCTGCGAAATGGGAGACCTTGCAGAAACACCTGTGGAACACTGGCTTCCATGGAGATGGGCAGCACCCAGGTTCACTGGCACGCTTGGCACGGGGGTGCCTGGACCAAATGAGACAAAGGATGTGGAGGTGCTTTGTAGGATGGAGAGAGCTCATGACTGAAAACTGTAATTTCAATGACTAATTTATTCCTCTAGTTAATGGAAACATCAAAGACGGATTTCCACTTTTTAAAAGAATCAGAATCCACAACACTAAATCCATATCGCACGTGAAACGAAAGTCACCAAATCCAGGTTTGAAAACAACCCCGTGTGGGTAGATCCATGGGTAAGTGCGTAGGCCTCAGTTTCCTATTGATGAAATGGGATTCACAACTGGCTTCTCCTACAAGCATTTTTTTGTTTTTTTCACTGCTGTGAGGCCCATGATCTTGACATGGTTTTTCACGGGCAGTGATACTGCAGCTGCCCCTGCCCCACGCAGCCCTGGGAGGGTAACAGAGGTGGAAACTTGAACTGTCATTCCGTCTCAGCCACTTAGGAGCTATGGGACTTTGAGCAAGTCTCAGTTTTCTCATCTGTACAACGTGAATTCAGATTCTCCTATTCACCTTACAGGGCATTGGTGACTGAGAAGAAGAAATGACACCCGTAACAATGACTTACTGAAAAAAAAAAAAAAAGGACAAGAGCCATCTATTGTAATGGCATCACTTGCTCTGTCTCTGCTGCCAGAAGTGTGTCCAACGATGAAGTTGCTTCTTAGGAAGCGTTCAAGATTCCAGCGTCCACAGAAGCCACGGAGAGCAGGAACTGGCGCTCGGAGCTGGAGGAAGGTCACAGCGGTGGAGCAGCGAGCTTTGCACATGGCTTTGATTTCAAACTGTCTGCAATAGAGAAGACGATCCCTGTGAATGCAGCGGCCTCCCCAAAGGCTTAAGGGGCAGGATGCTGAGACTCGAGATGGAATTCAGCATTCCTGAAGTTCTGGAGCCTGACACTTTTTATGTTTTAAATCTTCTTCCTTATTTCCTGCTGCCCTATGCTTCCTGGCTGTAATCTTACCTATTAACTCAGAAGCAATGTGATTTAAAGGGGACACAGAGTTTCACATAGTTCCAAGGTACTCAGAGTTTCAAATAAACCACTCAACTCTCCTTTTAAAAAATTTTTATTTTGCATCCCAGTGGGGGTTTTTTGTTTAGTACTTTTTGATTAAAGTTAGATTGACAGAATTTTTTAAGCTAATCTTTTAAAAGACAAGCAGAATAATATAGTTTTGACTTTATTTTTTCCAAAGCTGATATATAAGACTATTTCCTGTCCAAAGCTGATACATAAGACTATTTTCTGGCTAATGGTGATAGCCGTCATCTAATGTTGTTCTGCAGACAATAACCGTATCCAACATATGTTAAGCACTTTCACATTCATTATCTCAATTATTTTTCACAACTATATCATTCCCATTTTATAGATAATGGAAACTAAGGCTCAGAGCCCAGGGCCACACAGCTGGTAGAGGCAGATCTCAAACTCTAAATTGCCATCCAGAGGCAGCACTCATTCCCAAATAGTTCCGAGTTCAGCCCCTGGAGTTGTATTTCTAGGGCTGTGGGTGGCAGCTAAACAGGGCTGGCTTGAAAAGACACGGAGTGAGTTTCAACGATGCCGGTAAGCCCCCTGTGCCACAAGGATCATGAAGATAAAAGGTGCAATCCAAGGAAGTCAGCTGAGGCAAGTTGAGCAGAGCACTACATGCTCCCAGGGCTTATGGAGAGGTAGTGGGTGGGACCTGGCCCAAAGCACACACCTGGCTGCTAAGAGGCCGTGTGCATAAGACTCAAGCGAGGACATGCACTTTGGGAGCATGAGGTGATGGGCCTGTATCTGTGAGGTATTTATGGAGAACTGACTATGTCAAGAACGGAGCCAAGTGCCATGAGAATATAAATGACACAGGAGACAGGGGTGTTGCACTCAAAGAGATTCAAGTCTCGTTAGGGAAACTAGACTAAAACATGAAATGACAGAATAAATAATGTCTGTGTCCAGTTTCACGGTATAAACTAGAAGCTGTGTAGGAGTATATAGCAGGGAAAGACCAATGGGGACCACAGACAGTTAAGAGACACGGGAGGTAGAGTGAGAAGGCTGACATTTCTAATCAGAGTTCCAGGAAGAAAAAGAAAAGACGATGCAGAAGAGGCAATTGTCAAAGAGGTAATAGCCTCACTTTCTCTAGAACTGATGAAATATCTGCATCCACAGATATAAGAAGCACAAAATATATCAAGCAGGATTAACTACACACACACCTGGATATACGATAATTAACTACAGGACACCAACAATAAAGAGAAGATATTAAAGCAGCCAGAGAAAGAGAGTATATAGATCATCATCAAAAAAAAAAAAGGCACAAGAACCAGAGCATTAATTCTCAACAGCAAATATGGAAACCATCTGCAAAATTCTTGGAGAAACATATCATTGTCTACCCAGATTTGTATACCTGGAAAAATTATCTTTTTGAAATATAGTGAAATAAAGACATTTTATGATATGTAAAAATTAAGAGTAAACTCAACAAGCCATTAATAGAAAAAATAACTTCTAAAGAATATACTTTAGGAAGAAGAAAAATTATCCCAGATAGAAGGTTTAAGATGCAAGAGGACTGACGAACAAAGAGATTAACAAACTTAAATGTAAATCCAAACATTTTGTATATAAAAATTATAATAACATCTATTTTGTAGGATTTTTAAAATACGGAACTAAATACTGAATATAAAATCATGTAAGTCTTTAAGGTGTGCACAAAGAGTTAATGTCTTATAAGGTTCTTGTATTATTTGTGAACAGGCTTAAGATATTGATTAACTTAGAGGTGGTTTAGTATGCACCATAAAATGCCAATGAAAGAATAGAAAGCTTATATGACATCCAAATCACTGGGAGGATGGTGGTAATGGAATAAAAAACAAACAATCCAAAACGGGATAGCAAGAAAGGAAAAAAAACAATCATATAAAAAGCAAGACAAATAGAAAGTATAAAGCAAAATGATAAGCATAAGTCTGCATATGTCTGAAATAACAATAAATGTGAAAAGACTAAACTTGTTGCTTAAAAGACAGGGATTATCAGATTGCAATTTTAAAAAAATCATCTATATCCTGCTTACAAAAGACACACCTGAGATGTAAGTCACTGAAAGTAAAAAAGAATGAAAAAGGATACATCATCAGTCAAATACTAACTAAAAGCAAATTTAGTATTACACAAAATAGACTTAAGGACCTGAGAAGTCCAGGAAGGCTCCATAGAGGATATGGTACCTGCTTAGTGTTCAGATAAGCAGAGAGGAGGGCAGTCTGGATGGGAAGAACTAAATAGTCCCATGTCATGGGAAGAATTGGACAGTGGGGTGGCACATTTGTGCTCTTCTAGCTATCCATGACCATATGATGGTCTCCTCCTCAAACAGCACAGCAGATTAAAGTAATGTACTATGAGTCACACAACACACAGAGCCCAACCTCACACGAGACAACCTCCATCTGCCTGATAGAGAAATGAAAGCTCAACTTTGTTTAATGCCCGGTCCTTGGACAACAAATCCTGCTGATTGGTGAGAGTGCTGTGACTAGAGCCTTGAATGGGATGTGAGGTCCACTTTGTATCTGGTTTCTCCAGAGAAATTTGTTTTCAGTGGATAGTCAGGATTCAGAGGAATGGTGTAGTAAATTCACCTGAAATGCAACATTCCCCTAATGCAACCCAAAGTGGGATGCCAGGGAGACAGCCACGCCAGAGAAGGCTTTTCAAACACAAGCTGAGTTTACCAGTTCATCTTTAAAGCTTGCCTTAGTCATGTCTATGCCTGGCTTTTGCCTATGCCTCCAGTTTTACAACAACCCACTCTCAATTCTCTCCATCTCCACCTCTTCCAACCTCTACAGTCTAATAAAATCTTAGGTAACCAGAACTTGAGATCATACAATGTCTACACTCTCAGAGAGAAATCGCCTGCATTTTCTTTGAAAGCTCGGCTTATGGAATAAACCCTGGGATCAGTTCACATTCAGCCCAAATTCAACAATTCCTTTTAGCGATTATTTATGTTCATAAACAACACTCTTTAAACAAAGAATCAGTTGTGTTTGCTATCAGAGGCCATACCCTCTGCAAGGTGAGCAGAACGACTGCACAGGCAGAGGCCTCCCTAAACCTCAAGAAACCCGATCTCTGCACTGTCCTGGTGCAGGAGCGGGGACCTCTCAGCCATCATGGGTGGCATCCTCCACGTCATTCATGGAGGGCAGTGCAAAAGAGCCACACGATGTAGTAGATATCCTTATATTTTTGTCTTCTTTCAAGGAGATATATTGTCTCTGGGGGCTGGTCCAAGAGCAGAATCTATGGAACTAGATATTTTTAGCTATTTTCTTAGAACAATTAAAATCTTCTCTAATCTATGTAAAAGATAAATTAGATGTGACTTTCCTTCCCTTCTGGAGCTGTTACCCCCCAGGGCACCTTGAATGTGCAAAGCAGACTGGCATTTGCCCCATGGGGCCCCAACCAGAGTTCATCAAATCAGGACTCAGCGGTGTCCCGCCCTGCGATGCTCACACCCAGTGTCACCGGTTTCCAGTTGGGCATGAAAACCAATCCAGAGCAAAGCTGGGGCACAGTTGTGTAGCACTGTAGAAGCAGCAGGGTAGCTGGGCCAGTGAACCCCTGTGGCTAGTGACTAACGATAAAATAATAAAGGTTTATCTTTGGCAAAAACATCAAGAAGTGGTAGAGAAGAAGATGAATGCAGATACCATTGGACAAGGTTACATATTAATTAAAAACATAAGCAAAAGATGAGTTTCCTGGAGCACCAATGCTTTCTACCTGCCTGTGCCTACTGCCTTGCCGCCTCCGGAGCTGCCTTTCTTCATCACCCTCTTCTCACTGGGGCAGGGACAGGTTTAATAGGCTCTGTCCGGATTTTCATCCCTAAGATTTTAAACAACAACAAAAAAAGGTTTCTTATTAATCAACCAGTTATTCAAAAAATTCAATCAAAGCATTTTCTTTAAACCTGAAAGGCACTCAGTGAAAGGTCTATGGTAGGGCAGTAGGATCACTTCAAGGTCCTGAAGCTATGCTTTCATTAGCAAGATTTAAAAAATAACAATAACAGCAACACTCTCCGGCCAAAGTCTGATGCCTTCTGTCTGGTGAGCAATGCTATTATTTCCTAAAAGAGCCTGTTATTGAGCTAGAACTTATGGTTTAATGAGTTTGAGGAAAAAGGGAAAAAATTCAACAATCAGGGAGTAGACTTGGGTTTTGGGGTTGCTGGTGGGAGGAAACACAGTTCTGCGCCTCCAGCAGTCCAAAGACAACCACTCGATTTCTTGTCTCACCATAAAAATGACCTTGAGTCCTGTGTCTCTTTCTCTCAGGATTCTGTTCTCTTCCAGATGGCAAGTTTGAATGAATTGGCCTGTGTCCACAGGACAGCAGGTGTCAAAGTGCTCTTTCTTCTAGGAAACTCGTGTAGGGGGACCTCTCTTCAAGCAAATCCTGTTTGTCGCACTCTAGACGTACTCCCTCCACCCCAGCCCATGGCGATACACAGAGAGAATAAGTAGAGCAGACCTGGACAGAGAAGCGGAGGCCACACAAATCTTGGTGCTGCCTGGCTTTGAGTGACTTCCCTGCGTGGTCGTGACTATGCTCCCAGCCACCTTTTTTGGGGAACCTGCCTCCCTTCTCTCCCTTCAGACCAGCATGACCCCACGTCCCCCCTGGCTGTGGTAGTTTGTCAGACTCAGCCAATCACGGTCGTCTGGCCTCCGGTAGATCACCCTTTGGACCAAAGACCTTGCGTGAACATTTTAAGCCAGAGCTAAAGAGAGAAGCCCTTTGCTTTTCCCTGCTGAATTTGAGAAATGTAAGTCAAGAGCAGGCAGCAGCTGTGGCCCCACTGTGTAGAAAAATCCCATCGGAGGTAGGAGGAGGTGGAGCGGAGCCACAGGGAGACTTCTGGTGACTTCAAGTCCCTGGCTGCTACCTCCTCAAACCCCACCCTTGCCTTTCCAGATTGCATGAGCCACCATTACAGTCCCTTTTTGCCAAGCCTGGTTCCAGCTGAGTTTCTGTCACTTCCAGCCTGGAGTCCTGCTAGTACAGGGAGTGCCCTGCCAAAGGGTCCCACCTTGTTAGTGGCGGGGCTGAAACAAGATCCCAGAGCCTCTGATTCCACCTCCTCCGACCACAAGGGGCTTTAGCTGGCTGTGTGAGCTCAGACAAGTCACAGCCCTGCTTTGGACTGGATACAGGCAGGACTCCATGATCACAAAGGTGTCTGAAGAAATGAAAGTCTGTTGATTTTATTTGGTTTTAAAGCAATGAAGAAGGAGAAGGAGAAATAAAGAGTGAGAGATAGAAGACCTGGGGATGGAGAGAGAGGGAGAGGGAGAGAGAAAGGGAGAGGGAAGAGAGCTGATGCAAAAAAAAAAAAAAAAAAAAACCCAGCCCAAATAGTACAATTAATATTTGTTCCCAACTGAAGGTTGGAAAGGCATGAAAATTATTGGGAGCTCCGAGACAGACTAACATCAATCACTGGTATATAACCAAAATTTTTGGTTACAGAATGTGCAACCCCAAACTAAGCTTGGGGAGAATCAGATGACCCAGGCTGAGAAGAGCCAACAGCAGTGGGGGAGTTGGTGTGGACAGAAACAGCAGAGGCTTCCAGTCCTTTCTTACACAGATACTCTGTGAACAGAAATGTTGCCTGGAATACATGGGTCACTAGCCAAGTGCTGGAAACTTCTACGGCTCAGGGATTTCTCTTTTTACTGGCAAGGGTGACGTCAGAAATTGAGAGGTTCTAGATCGTTTGTGGCGGAAGCAGCTTCCTGTTGGGGTCATTTCTCCAGCCTGGTCCTGCAGAGTTCCTGGAAACTTAGTCCTGCGTGTGTTTCTCCAGCCTTCCCAACACATCTCGGCGTTAGCCAGTATCTCTTTGTACATTTCCTTTTCTGCTTAAACTGGACAGTACAGATTCTGTTGTTTGCAACTGAGAACCATAATATGTTGGTGTCTGCGGGGCAGAATGAAGATTGGTGTGGAAGGAAGTTCCAGCCACATGCCAGGAGCTGTAGATGGTACAAACATGACCTTGTGGATCATCTCTGAGAAGCACCCGAGAGACACTGCTGCCCTCACTGTGCAGATGAGATACGTTAGGCAACCTGCCCCAGATCACCCAGAAATTAGCAGAACCCTGATCAAAACTCAAGTCTGAATCCAAAGCCTGTGCTCTTTTTCTGCTCCAGATGTCTCTTATGTACATTTAATAATTCACTTCATTAAGAAGGCAGTTTTCCCCCTGTGTTTAAAACTGACTTAAGAATTCAGTCTGAGAGCTCCAAGAAGTGTCCATGGGATGCTCATATCCACATGGCCTCCCTCAGGCATGTCCCTGGTGTTCTGGTTCCCTTGGGACACTGGGTGGACAAAGTGAGCTCTCACATCTAGGTAGACCCTGCATGGCTGGACTCCTGCTACCTTTCCAGCCTTGTCCTAGATCACTCTCCCCCTCACTCACATTGCTCCTCACACTGGCCTTCTTTCATTTCCTAAAACATTCCAAGCTCTTTGGTATCTGTTGGTTCAGCATTGTATCTCCAGGGCCAGCACTAAACCTGACACTTAGTAAGTGCTCAATAAATATTTACAGAATGAATGAGCAATTCCTCCAAGGGGGTTGCTGTGTTGAATTTTATAATATGGCTGTGGGAGTTTGAAATAACTCAAGTTCCACTCCCTAGAACCCCAAGGCTAAAGTGCCGTGAGGTACAGAATCAGGCCATTTTCCCTTAGTGTGAGGGGAAAGGCTGGAGGGAAGCAAAATGCGAAGACCTGCTGGAACTTTTCAAAAAGATCTCAATTATCATGTCCGTTGGGTTAATTCCTTTCTACTCTCCAGTGGCCTTGAGCTGGGAGTATGGCTGGAGAGGTAAGGATTGATGGGGAAGGGGTCCCAAGACACCTTCACTGCAGAAGTCCATTAGAATACCATTCAACTCTACCCAACACCTGTGTGCACACGTGTGCATGTGAATACGTGCAGGGATACACCTTGAGTAGTTGGTCCACAAACTTCGTGGGTAGATGACAACCCTTCAAAAAAGTGGAAGAGAGATGAACAGGTAGAGAACTTAACTGCTGAAAAGCTGAGTGAAAGCTGCATAGCGTTTTTCAAGGAGACTTTGATGGAGCTGTGTCCTCAACCAGCAAAATTTGTGTCTGAGACATTCCAGAGACCTGGTTTGGGTATCCCAGGGGTGGTGTGTCTGGATTCATCCTCACTCCCTTTCACTCCTATGCCTTTGGTGGTGGTGATGGTCACTTTACATCATCACAATTGTATAACCCATCTTGGTTCTTTTGTGATGATATCATCTAAAATTCACAGATTCTTTGGAAGTGAATAGATGGTTGATTTGCTTTCTTCTCAGGTAATAGAATAAATCAGTCTAAAATTCACAAGATATCTTAATGACCCCTGATGTCGTGCCTCCTTATTTTAAAAGATGGGGAATCTGTATCCCAGAGAAAGGAAATAGTTTGCCCTGAGTCCCACTGACAGAAGCAAGCATGGAACCCAGGTGTCCCAATGCCTGGTCCAGGTCTCTTGTCACAGCGCCACATGTCCAGCCACCCAGGACCACAGGCTTGATTTACACCACAACCTGTGGGCTTTTGCAGTCTCCAGCCTAGGCTCCCCACCACAAGGGGGTCTGGATATGCCCCTTACCTCACACGTCGACTTCAGCACCACCAGCCCATTGGTTGTTCTGCCACAGAGCCCAAGTCTCCCATTGTTAATCATCTTCTAAAAGAGTTTAACATCTGCTGCAGGGAAATTTACTGGCCTCAAGTTACCAGCTATAATTTTGGTCATTTGGGGGAAATAATGATGCTATAGTCGTCACTTTCCAAATGTTGCAGGAACCTGACCCAAATCAAGAAACCTCCCAATAAATCAGCTCAAAAACAGCATCAATTTCTAGCCTCACTGTTTAGAATGTTGCAGCTCTGAATCAGTGTCTGGGCTGGAGAAAGCATCCAACTCAAAGTCTCTAGATTTTAATAATAGCTGCCATTGTTCAAAGAGGGATTCATAACTCTCAATGGACTCCAGCCAAAAATTGTGAGCCAGACTCTGTATTTATGTATGTTTGGATGTACTAAGTGCTTTACAGTTTTGTTTTGTTTTGTTTTGTTTTTTGGAGTGATTCTTTTAATGTGGAAGCTACCCAGATCTCCAAGCCATGGTTCTGCTTGTGGACATCACCCTGGACCAAGATGTTCCTGCTAACAAGATTTTATAAGTCGTCTTTGGCCCTTGATTTATGTACATATAGCCGGGATGGTTGTACATCATGACACTGTCATTAATAGTAAAAGCGACAGCTAACTCCTGTGGAGTGTTTGCTCTGGGCTAGGAGCCATTCCGTTGATTCATGTAATCTTCAGAACAACCCTATGAGGCAGGTACTACTATTATCTTCATTTTCCACAAGAGAAAACTGTGTGGGTAAGTGACTAGCCCAGAATCACACATACAGTAATCAGAACAGCTTGGGTTTGAACTCAAGTAGTCTGGCTCCAGAGGCCCCCACCTCTCTTTTTTAAAAGAACAGATTTATTGACATATAATTCATGTACCATACAATTCAAATAACAAATGGTTATTTGTCTTTTGATTCTTGAATTGTAAGAGTGTCTTATATGTTCTGGACATAAGTCTCTCATCAGATAAACGATTCACAAATAAACATAGATAAACGCAGATGAACAATTTCCATTCTGTGGGTTGTATTTTCAGTTTCTCTTAAAATGTACAATTTAGTGGTTTTTTAGTATATTCAGAAAGTTTTGCAATTATCATCACTATCTAATTCCAGAGCACTTTCATCCCAAATGAAATCCTATACACATTTGCAGATATTTACAATTCCCCCCTTCTCCCAGCCCCTGGCAATCACTAATCTAAATTCTGTCTCTATGAATTTGCCTATTCTGGACATTTCATATAAATGGAAGCATGCAATATGTGACCTTTTGTGTCTGGCTTCTTTCACTTAGCGTAATGTTTTCCATTGAAGTACATCCACATTGTACTTCATTCCTTTTTATGGCCAAATAATATCCCATTGTACAGATATACCGTATTCTGTTTCTCTATTCATTAGTTGTTGGGCATTTGGGTTATTTCCATTTGGGGGCTATTACGAATAACGTTGCCATGAACATCCCTGTACAGGTTTTTGTTTGGACATATGTTTTTCTTTCTCCTGGGTTTGTACCTAGGAGTGAAATTACTGAGTTACACGTTAACTCTATGTTGAACTTTTTAAGGAACTGCCAAACTCTTTTTCAAAGTAGCTACACCATTTTACATCCCCACCAGCAATGCAAGAGGAGTCCAGTTTCTCCACATCCTCATCAACACTTATTAGTTTCCACTGTTTTGATTATAACCATCACAGCGAATATGAAGTGGTATCTCATTGTGGTTTTGATTTGCATTTCCTTAATGACCAATGATGTTGAGCATCTTTTCATGTGTTTACTGGCCATTTGTATATATATTTTCTTTGGAGAAATGTCTACTCAAATCCTTTGCTCATTAAAAAATGGTTATTTGCCTTTTTATTCTTGAGTTGTAAGAGTTTCTCGTATGTTCTGGACATAAGTCTCTAATAAGATAAATAAATTTGCAAATATTTTCTCCCATTCTGTGTGTTGTCTTTTCAGTTTCTTTATGGTGTCCTTTGAAGCCCAGAAGTTTTACTTTCTGTGAGATCCAGTTTATCTGTTTTTTTTTTTTCCTTTTGTTGCTTCTGTGTTTGGCGTCATACCTGAGAAGGCTTGGCCTAACCCAAGGCCACAAAGATTTGTTCCTTCCCTATAAGTTTTAAAGTTTTAAGCTTTATATTTGGGTCTATGATCCATTTTGAGTTCATTTTTGATATAGTGTGGGTTGGAAGTCCAACTTCATTCTTTTGTATGTGAATATCCAGCCCTTTGTTGAAAAGACCATTCCTTCCCCATTGACTGGTCCTGGCACCCCAGAGGCCTCTCTTCACTGCTATACTCAACTGTCTGTCTTAGAACTTTTGAAGGATGAATGCCCGTGTGTACGCGTGCGCGTGTGTGTGTGTGTTTATGTTTATTATTAAAAAAAACAGAAGAAACTAACCAAGCTGTGACCTAAAATGCTGGCCTCTTCTGAAATTAAATCATCAGATGTCCAAAAGCCTAAAGAGTAAAGATGATGAGATACGACCAAGGCCAGATTATTCATCTGACTTCCAAAGGCTAAAACACAGCATTAGAAAGGATATAGGGTCTTAGTAAACATTTGAAAACTGAAACTCCCCAGAGAAGAAGGAAGACAACTCCCTGAGGAGAACTTGCTGTTAAACTAGCAGATGTCCTCTGGTCACCTCATAGGTGGGATCTAGAGTTCTCTGCCCAAGACACATCTGAATGAACAAATAAAGCCAGACGGAGTCAGCCAATGGGGAGGCTGGTGTTTCAGATGTGGGATGATTCTATCAGTCTTTTCTCCGAGATCTTGGGGTTATTCCTTTCTTTGTCACGACTGTTACTACAATAACTTCCTGCCTGCCAGGCTAGACTCTGCCCCACCGGTGACTCAGGGACTCCTAAGCAACCCATATAGTGGACAGTCCGCGATTTCACTGCTCTACTCCTTCCATATACATTTCTCCAGCCTCAGAAGGAGCCCCGGCATATCCAGTTAGTTCTTTATTTCTGCTTCTCCGAAGACAGCACCCCACACATGAGGGCTGCTCACGTAACTCAGAAAGCCATGACTTTCAGAAATGATTCCTTTGGGGTAGGGGTGATGTCATCTTAAGGAAAGCATAATACAACATGGGACGTACTTAGAAGTGGTCAAGCCCCAACAACTCTGCCTTAAAAAAAAACTGTAGGGTTTTCTTTTCTCTACTTTCAACACGAGCCACTTTCTCACTCCCCAAAGGGCTTGTGTAAGTCAGAGTAAATAACACCAGTTGCTGAAACAAGTAATCCCCTAAATTGCAATGGTTTAACTCAGTGAAAGACCATTTCTATCTCCCACAAAGTCCAATGCAAATGTCCCTAACCAGTGAGCAGCCTTCCATGTGGTCATTCACCAACCCAGGGTCCTTCCACCTTGTGTCTATGCCATACTCTCAGGACCCTGAGTCCTCTGGATATTTTCCATGCAGCCAGCAGATGGGAAGGAGAGGGCTGGGAATCCCTCAGTTGGTGCCTATGGGCCAGGCCTGGGTGATGTACTTTAGCCACATTCCATTGGCCAGAACTGAGTCACATGGACACACCTGAGTTAAAAGAGGCTGGAGGACGAGGCCTCCTGTGCCCAGAAGGTAAAGGAAATGTATTTTGGTGAACACATAGCGGTCTCTATTGGCAACTGTGAAGATGCAGAATTCAGCCACTATAATGACAACATCTTTATGATGCTTCCAGGCTGTCCTAGCATGTTCCTTCTTCTGAGCTCAGAAAGACTTCTCTGGTCACCTGCCTTTATCAGGTGTGACCAGATCCATTTTTAAGAGGAATCCAAGGCAGATCTGCAAGCCAAGCAGTGAGGCAAGTCTGGGCAGGATCCTTCCTTCCCACAGCAGTTCAAGGCTGTCAAACAAGAATTCTACAAATATCCAAACCTGGTCAAAAGTCAAGAAGAGGTTCTGAGAGCCTGAGGTTCTGGGAGAATGAGACTGAGGTTGAATGTGGAGGCTGAGAAGATGGGGGCCCAGGGAGATCAGAAAAACAGTCGTGTCATTCCCCCTTCAGCTGCCACAAGGAGGCTCTTTGACAAGACAGGTTTTAGGACATTGATTATTTCTTCTTCCTAAGTAAGGAAGAGGGGTATATGCAATGTCTCAGCCACCCCCAGAGAGCCATGCAGTACAACAGGCCTGCCCACTCTGAGGCCAGAACCCAGGGGTGTCTCAGCCCAGGAATAGTGCAAAGGCTCATTGTCCTACACATGTGGGGCTTCATGTCCCTGGGGTGGCAAGAACAGTCCTGGGGTAATTTATCAATCTGGTAGCACCTCTTTCCAGAGGTCTGGGAGGCACATATAGCAGAAGTAACATTTCACATGCACCCCCAGGTAGCAATCCCTCTTGCCTTCAATGTACGCTGCCTGTGCTGGGATCTACAAGATACTCAGAATTTCCTACCTGAGAATCCTCTGCTGTGTCCCCAAGATTTAAGAGTAACATCCCAGTCCTCCTTCTATGACAAGCTTTGGAAAAACTGAACAGAGACTGGGCTGGAGGAAGCTCCATGAGCCATGTCCCAAGGCCAGCTCTGTGAGGAAGTGAGAGAAAGAACAGCCAGTACCAGCTCTTCCTCCTCCGGCCGCTGCTGGGGCTTCTGTTTTCTCAGCCACCTCCAGCAGTGCCTCCTTTCAGCCATGGCTCAGGTGAGAATTATGGAATTGCTATTACTACCCCAGCCCAGTGTCCAGGCCTTGAGGGCTGCTGCCCTGGCAGCTCCAGCCCAGAGGGGAGCCAACTGCAATGACAATAAAACAAAGTCCTTGGCAGCTGAAGGCCTCTCGCTTGCATGCTGGGGCTGACAAACGGGATATGGAGCCAGCCCTGACTCCAGCTCCTTGGGAAGTCTTGGAGCTGGCCCATCGCCTCCCCGGCATCTGATTCCGAAGACATTTTTCAGCCCAGCTGGGAAGGCTGTGACAGTCTCAACAAGGCTCACTCTACCGACCTTGAGAAATGAGAGTCTCCGAGCCTCAGCCGTGTGTCCAGGGCTTCTTTGAGAAGAGAAGCAGATGAGTCTGCTCTGATTCGCCTGCCTTTGTCAATCAACCAACCAAACTAACAGCATTCAGAGAACACCACTGCATGCAAGGGCATTGCTCAAGACACACGCATTCAGTGCTTCTTTCTGAAGCACCTACTGTGTGTCAGGCACTGTGCTGGGTGCTGAGGATACATGCATGGACAGAGGAGATGGAAAGCCCTGCCCTCCTGGGAGCTCATGCTCTATTGTCAGGGAAGAGATGAGAAACAGAATAAATGAGTGACAGAGTGAATTAGAAGGAGATGAGGTGCTATGGAGGAATCTGAGCAGAGTCAGGGCAAGGGGAGCGAAGGAGGCAGGAGAAAGCTTGAAATGGGTGGGCAGGGAAGGACTCACTGAGAAGGTGACATTGAAACCAAGACTCGAGGGAGGTGAAGGGTCAAAACACAAATCCCAAAATGACCCGCTTTCCAGAGTTTACTGAAACAGTAGATGGCATGTGAAGCACCCACACTAAGAGGTGGTGAGCATTCCGAAGAGGGGTAACCAACTTGGAACGGCTCCCTGAGAGCCCTTCATGGCTTGAAGCCTCGGTGAGGTGTCTAAGACAGGCGGGATTTAATTGGGGTGACCAGAAATATGAGAAAAAAGTGTGACAAGGGCACATGAGAGCAGAGTAGGGGACATCTAGGGGAAATGGCATTCTAATGGGTGCAGCCCATGGAAGAGAAATACCTGGGGAGGTTTTGCAGGCTGAGCCCACAAGAATTCTACCTTCCTCCCACTTAGAAGGCCACTGAGAAACCTCAGATCTGTTGATTATTCTCCTAAGACTAAGCCTTCTACACCAGAGGGTCTCAAATGTGCCTGCCCATCAATTCACCTGGGTTTTAATAATGTAGCCTCCTGGGTCCCTTTCTGGACTCATAAATCAGGATCTGTTTTTGAAAGCTGTCCAGGTACTCCCAAAGGCCAGTTGGGTTTGGGGTCCACTATTCTAGCCCTACACTTCTATGCCTTTATGGCATGAATCATTTCAGAGGCAACACATGTGGTAGGAGAAACACAGCAGGGGCTTACCCCACTGGGTGGGAATGATCTGTGCATGTGTCAGTTTCCACTGGGAGACAGCAAGCCCCTTGAGGGCAGGGCCTGTATCTTACTTTTCTATATGGAAATGCAGGCTATGAAACATAAGAGATGCTGATAAATACGTTCTGAACTGAACCGAGCTAAGCCTGGTTCCACCAGGTACTCACCATCTGGCTATGGTCATGATATTTAACCTCCCTGGGCCTCAGTCTACACCTATAAAATGGGTACAATGATTCCTGCCTTTCTTTTCTCACGGGATTTCTGAGAGGCCCAAAGTGAGACAACTTGTATATGTGCAAAAACAGTTGGACAGTTTCTTCAGGGACTCCCAGTAGAGAGGAAGCTTGGCAGGGATGATCCAAAACAGATCATCTTAAAGCCTTGTTTAACTTCGGAATCCATCCAATCAGTAGGTTTACCTTCCTGAATTTTTTCTTTTGCTTTAACTAAAACTCATTCATACTGAAAAACAAAAAAGAATTAAATATTAATAACAACCTACTATGTGCCAGACAGCCTATTTGACAATGGGAACCCACAAATGAATAGGACACCGTCGTTACTGTCACCAGGCCCAAATTCAAACCAGGAGGAGCACACGCATGGACCAAGAACTTTGATAGAAGCAAGTGGATGAGGACTATGGCCAAAGGCTTCACTTGCAGGCTGCAGGTAATGAGCAGAAGAAAATCTCCCAGAGTTCAAGGCAGAAAGCACACAGTGGCCAGACAAAGGCAATGAGACAGAAAACAGAGAAAACAGAGCTCGTTTAGGACCAGCAAGTCAGGTGACACGGCCAGAGTGAGGAGTAGGCACAAAAGATGCAGGACAGAGGCTGAGTGTGGTCATCAGCCTTGAAGATGGCGCCCCACCATCCTTCTCTCCTGGCATTCGTGCCTTTGTGTAATGCCCTCCCCACGAGAGTGGACTGGACCCAGTAACTTCCAACAAACAGACTGTGTATGGCAAAAGTGATGAGATGTCACTTCCAAGATTAGGTTGCAAAAATGTAGTGGCTTCTTCCTTGAGCACTCCAGCCAGCAGCAAGCAAGGACCGAGCCACCCAGTCCAACAGCCTGTGAGGAACTGAATCCTGCCAACAGTCACGTGCATGATCTTGCACTGGGTCCTCCCCCACAGAGCCTTCAGACGAGCCCCAGCTTGGCTGCCACCTTGACTGCAGCCTTATGTGACCCTGAGATGGAGGACCCTGCCAAGCTGTCCCCAGATTCATGATCCACAGAAACCGTGAGATAATAAATGCTTGTTATTTGAAGCTGGTAGTAGGTTCGGGGGCAATTTGTTACCCAGCAATAGATAACTAATACAAGTGGCCATCAGAGTTCTCAAGCGTGAGAGTGAAATAAGCAAACTTATTCTTTAACAACTGTGTTGATCGGCAATGAGGGTCCTCTGCAGGAATCCTGGTGACACTCGATGGGAGCTGGAACAAGAAGGTGACAGAGGGAAGAGAGAAGAATGAACGAGAGACATTGTCAGGTTCAGTTGGCAAGACTTGGGTTCCGGGAGGCCAGATCACCCATTCATCTGGTTACTCAAACCAAAAGCCTCAAAGCTGTCACTGATTGCTATTGCACTTGTACCCCAACATTTGACCACCAGCAAATTCCTTCTTCACCTTTTCCTCCCTCCCCTAGGACTACTGTCCACGTGACAGCCATGTCACCTCCCAACTTGCAACCCACCAATGACTTCTCACTCACTCAGAATAAAATCCGAAGTCCTCCCCATACCTTATAAGGCCCTATGTGGTCTGGCCTCTGGCCACTCTCGAAGATCATGTCTTCCCATGTCTCCCCCTCACTCAGCCCCAGAGAAACAGCCCCTTGCTAGCCCCTCTGTTTGGAATTCTCTTCCTGTAGATGCTGTATTTGCACAGCTCACTCCTTCAGTCCCTTCAGAAATGGTTTCCTGATGGGAGGTGTTTAAGCTGAGATCCTAGAGAAAAACCACAGAACTTGCCATCTTGGATGCGGGAAATTGACCCCCTTTCTTCATAGTCACACCATCTCCTGTGGGATTAGTAGTATCAGTTGCAGCGACAGCTTTCCTGGACGATGCCAGGACTGCAGGGCCCGGGGACTGATGGCCAGAGAGAATGGGGAACACGCTTCCTATGGGTCTCTGCACACATGGAGCATCTCGGAAACAGCCCCTCATGCCTGCCACCGCCTCTCTCACTACCCCAGATGCTTCCCACCCACCAGTGGGCTTGACGCTCCCGGCGAGGCTGCAGAGAAATATGTTCAGATGTTGGTTTCACCACCGCCTGGGCAGCAGAGGCAACAGAGATGCAGGAGGTGAAGTGCCTCATCCTGGTGTTTCCTGATGGCTGGTCCAATTGCACCCCATCATCATGGGTCTTCAAAACAATGAGATCTAGACAGGAAAAAAATAAGTAAATCGTAATAAAATAAAGACATGTCAACGTGCTTCGTCACTTGCTATTCCTTTAGTAACTATTGTAGCTTACTATGTTGTGGGTTTGAAGCAGTCACTCGTTAAGTTGAACTTCCCTGGCCACCTGCCCCCCTGTGGCCAGGCGCCCTGCTAGGCAGCAGCTCCTCACTCTGAGTGCCAGGATGTGCCAGGTGGGGACTGGGTGGCTCCAGGGGGAGCTGCTCAGTCTGCAGGGCTGGGGGAGCGGACTTGGAGAGAAGAAGGCTTTGGGGGTCAGTTTCCTGGAGCTGGGGGGAATCACAGCCCCCCTCAGGCTCTCTGGTGTCTGCCAAGTGAAGGGTCTTCATAGTGCTCGGCAGCGTCACTTGCTCTCCCTCTGCTCACACAATGGCATCTGGGCTCCCTGGACGCAGCCGGCAGGCAGCGAGTCACAGGGAGTGTGGTGATCATCTCTTGGTAATGTGCGATGGCTCCAGGGGTGACCCGGTGAGTCAGCAGTGTGCCCTTCCCCCCAGTCTCTTAACTCCTCATCTCCCCTGCAGGCCACCCACACGTGCTAGAAATGCCAGCTCTTTCATTTTCACTTTTCCCCTAAAGACAGAAGAAAAAAGACAAGGAGTTGGAAGAGCCCAGGAGCCAGGTAGTGCAGCAGGGAGGTGCCAAGGAGAGCAGCCAGCGAGGGTGGTGACTAAGCTGGGGCACAGGGCTCTGGGGACAAAGGACATTCAGATTCAACGGCCGTGGTCCCTCTCTTGTGCTGCCACGAGTCTCTCAGGCCCCCTCGACCAGAACTGGCAGGGGCTTTAAACCCCATCACACCAATCTTTGGTTTCAAGTCAACTGATGTTCAGAGGTTAGATGAATTGCCCGTGTTCGAAATTAAGCCAGATTTGTTCTGGCCTTAGAGAATGGAAGAGAAAGTTGAAAAAATAGTTACCTTGGACATAAAGCCTGGGTTTTAAGGCATTCAACCATATAATGACACCTAATCATTTACCTATGACTGGTCTACGCCTGGTTTCCTCTAGGCCAGGCGAAGTTCCTTCAGGGCAGGGGCTTCTTCCAAGATTCCTCTTGTGTCATGGACACCCAGGAAATGGTCACACCAGGCAGACAGAAGAAAGAAGAACAGCAGATGAAGCCCCAGCAGTGAACAGAATAACTGATGAGCAAACAGACACCTTCTAAGTCACCCACAGCTCATTCCTGCCAAGAGGTCAGAGCCAAAATTGAAAAGCAGTGTGGTCTAGTGGAAAAGCACAGAATCATAAATAATTATAGTAATGTTATTAGCAGTATCAAGAAACATAATCGCAGGGCACACTGTTTTGCCACAGCGCCGCTCCATCGTGGCCGAGGACTGCTAGCCAGGGCAGGGCAGACCACACTACTCCACCCAAGCCCAAAGTCCCTCGAGCAGAGGAGCTGTCACGAGGAGAGGGGCCATTCGTTCTTTCTTGTTTGAAGCCCAGGCAGTGCCCGACAAACTCAATTTCCACACTTGCCCTGAATAAAAAATAGCATTTTGCAGTGCCTGCCTTGCGTCTGTCACACTCTCCAGGGGACGTGAGAAGTTTGGGAAAAGCATGATCTAAAGTTACCATTGATTTTTTTGAAGTCACTATTTCATTTATTTTGAAATTTCAGAAGGCATCGAAGGAGGGCACAAGATTTTTTAACACTCATAGGAAGGGGCTCGAGTTTGAAAGGTGGAGAAATCTCACAAATGAGCCTGCTTCTGCTCAGGGCACGTTCCCCACTCCCGTGCGTCCTTCTCCAGAACGGGGTTTCCTTACCTCGCCATTCTCCTTGCAGGAGTGACAAACAGTCCCCCAACCGTATTAGGGAATCACTTTCATCTTCCCAGTTTTATTTGATCCTCATAATATCTCCGTGAGCCTGGCAGCATGGAAGCCCAATTTAATTCAACAAATACTCACTGAAGACTGCCATGAGCAAAGCCCGGTGCTCAGCAGAAAAGCCACCTGGCACGGTGATTTCGAACTGCGGGTCTGGGAGGGGAGTCTCTCCAGAGGCCTCTCGTTTCCCAGATGAAGATGTGAGGTCTAGACAGGAGGACTTGCTCTCTGCCCAGTCAATGCCAAGCCAAGACTCGAACCCAGGTGCCCCAACCTTCACAATCCAGGGTTCTGTCCATCTCATCCCACAGCCCCTTCAGTTGTCCCCTGTTCTAGGGAGGAAAGAGGGAAAGGGAGGGATTAGCATGACTGAGCACACTGGTCTGCCAGCACCGTGCTAGGCCTCTGCTCACACACATGCATGCATGGGGGGTGGTTTATGGCAACTGTCTTCTGTATTTACATGGCACTTTCCTATCTGCAAATCACTGCAGTCTCTTCATCTGGAAAACGGCTACAACCACATATGCTGCCCAGGGTTGCTGCAAGGACTGGGGAGGTCAGGGCCTTACAGATAATATCTGCACCAGATTGGGCCCACTCAGCCTCTGGGAGCTATAAGACATCTTCTTGCCTTTATTTTACCACCTGAACCACAGAAAGGTGATGAGCCACTGCTGGTTGGCAACATCGAGGTTCCCCACTCCCAGCTGAGGACACTTTCCCGGCCCTGCTGTGGGACCAGTCTGCAAAGAGCTGGGTTTGCCCTTCCTGAGAGCACAGGGGAATTCCAACAAGAAACAGCCCCAGTGCCACAGTGCCCCTACACAAACCAACTTGGAAAGAAACCACCATTGAATTAGGCCAGGCGTTTTATTTTTAAACCCCAGATTTTATCTGTGGGGTTTGCTTCTCCACAAGGAGGTCTGTTGCAGGCACTTACGATTGCTTTTAGGGTTTGGTTATTCCTGCTGGGGCGTCAGAGCAACCTGGTGATCAACCCTCTGCGCATAGCAGTTCCTGCTGACACTGGGCAAGGGGCTCTCCTGCCAGTTCTTTCACACGCTACCTAGCAACTGCTGGTTCCTGACGTCCCCCCAAGCACTCTCTTCCTGGCAGTCATGCCATGGCTGCAAGTTGAGGTGGAGAACCGTGAAGAACGGAGACATCTGCTCCGCAGTGGGGTAAAGCTAACCAGTGCGCACAGTGATGAACGCAGCCACAAAACCTCCCTGTGCTCAGCATTGTTTAGTATCAGATATAGTTAGTCATCTTTATCATTTTCTGATTCCTTTAAAATTGGTAAACTCCATGTGATACACATGGGAAATTTCTATAAAATATAAATTTTTAACTTAAAGAAACTGCTACCAAAATGTTCCCTGGCTTGCTGGTTTGGAGTTTCTTTCGTTTCTTTCCTTAAACTACTCTCTTTGTGTTTCCTTCTAGGTCTGTTGGATGGGTCCTCACAAACAGGAAGTTTCTAGATGTCAGAAAATAGTTGTCTCTTCACTGTCTTCTTAGAATATGTGTGAAGGGGACAAAGATAACTAAAGAGGACGCTGGTTGGTTCAATGGGTGGTTGGTTGGGCTCTAGTCCCAGCCTTGCCACTTTGCTGTGTGGCCTTGGGCGAGTTGCTTCTCCTCTCTGAGCCTCGGTTTCCTAGTTTGTAGAATAAGCTGCTGGTTGGAGAGGAAGTCTGAGTAGCCAGGGAGGGGTCTTTGAGAAGCTGGCTCGGGAACCAGAGAGATCTTGGACTGGGTCATTTAACCTCTCGGTGCCTGAGTAATAGTGACAGGATGATGATAAAATGCCTACTTCTCTGGAAAGTTTTGTGAGGATGAGTGTGAAGTGCTCAGAACAGTGTCTGGCACATGGTAGGCAGTCACTAGAATTAGTTCACACTTTGGTTACTTCGACAACACAGAAAGGGACTCCCTTGAGGCCAGGGTTGTGTGTTACTCATGTTTATATCCTCAGCACCTGATGTGGGACCCGGCCGCAGGCCGGCGCTGGCTGGGAGGAGAGCTGAATTAAAATAGAGTGAAGAAACACCCAGCTCTGAACCCAATATGTTAAAGGGGACGGGGACCATAGGGGGCAGCTGTTCTGTGGAGTGACAGATATATTCCTGGTCCCCAGCCCTTTGACGTGGGGGAAATGTGAACCCTTCAGCCCCTCCCATGTCTCTCCCCACCCCACGCCGTTCCTAGGGCCAGAGGCAAACCCCATTCCCGGTTGGCGGTGGCCCCCTGCACAGACACACACACACACCCATTCTGCCCATCTCCGTTGCCCCGAGGTCCTGTCTCCTCCCGCAGGTCACTTCCCACTGCAGGGAAACAGTAGCCAAAAAAGAAACAGCCCTGCAGGCCCTCAGCCCCGAGCCAGTAACCCGAGCTGCAGAAGGAAAGCGGCAATTACGGTTTGGGGTTTCTCCCCCTCCTTTTCCAGCCTCTTGACTCACTTTTCATCTTTCTCCTGCCTTTTGAGGGCTCGGCACCGAGCTCCCGGGCTCTAACACCCCAGGGGCGGCTGGAGGTGGGGACGCGGCGGAGCCCCCAGCTGCCCTCGAGCGGGCCGGGCCGGGGCGGCCGGGGCGGGGGTGGGGGGGCCCTAGCGCCCTCCGCTCGCAGAGCCGGGCAGGCGCGCCTCCCCCAAACCAGGAAATTTATTAGCAGAGGCTGCGGGGAGGGCTGGGGTTACCGAGACTTCATTACTCTTACAAAATATACTATGGGACGTTTACTAGTGTCCCGTGAAGTGTGGCCATAAATCAGGGGCTCCGCGGCGCCTGTCGGAAGAAACGGGGAAAGTGCGTTTGCTCGCGCCCGCCGTGGCCTCGCCCTGGCCCTCCGGCCTGTCCCCGGCAAGGCCACCTCCCCTCCACCCGCCTGGTCCCCCGGCCAAGCACAGGCTGTCCCGCGATCTGCACGAAAATGTCATCCAATTTCAAATCCACACATGTCGCACTGAATCTCTCCTGGAAATAATATTTCCTCTGCCAATTTTATTCTCCCGGCCCCAGGGACCCACAAAACTTCTGTGCAGCAGCGATCCTGTTTCTAATATACACGTATATGAAGGAAATACACCCGAAGGTTAACAGCGTTTTCGCTCTTAGTAGAACAATCACAGGTGATTTTTATTAACTTCTTTATACTTTCCCAGATTTTCCACACTTTTTGAAAAATAAAAATGTGTTACTTTTAGAATCAGAGAAAAATGTTACTTTTTTTCCAAAAAGAAAAGTCAAAAACCAATCGTGAGAGAATAGGAATATGTTTATGGTGTTTATAAAAAGTAAAACTGTAAACAACCTAACAATGTAACTATCAGTCCACATTTCCGGAACAGAATATCACACAGACACTCAAAATACTGGTCTTGAAGAGGTGAGGAAATGCTTAAGATTTAATGCTTAGCACAAAAAAAGAAAAGAAAAGGCAAAAAGCAGGCTATTTTTGTATACATATGCTGATTAGTAGAATATAAAAATACTAAGAAATATTGCTGTATTAGGGTGTGGGCTTCTGGAATATTTTTCTTTTTCTCTTTTCCAAATTTTGTGTGGTGTGGTTATAGTTCTTTTGTCATTTTTAAGTGTTTGAAAAGAGAAAAGAAAATGCAAACTGGGTCTTGGCCTCCAGCCTCCCCCGCCTCCCGGCCCAGTGCCACACACGTGCTGTCGCCCCACATTAAAACATGAGGCCCGGGGTGCCGTGGTGAGTTCAGTTCCGTTGGGACAATCAGGAACAATCAGCTCCACCAATGAACTTTTTATGGAGTTTCTGACTTTGAAGCTAAGTAATGAGACTTGGCCCCTGACCAGGCCTTGAAATGTTCAAAGTGGCCTCCCCATGTCAATTAGCTAATCCCAGGCATCTGAGGTGGGCCGGCAGGCAGTGAGGCCCTGGTTGATGGAGGAGGATAGGAGAGGTTGGTGTCCCAGCCCGAGACCAGGGGAAGAGTTTGAGGGTCCTGCTTCTAGCCTGTGGCCAGACGCAGGGGCTGGAGGATCTTTCTGAGGGACCCCTCCCCAGCCCCTTCCTCCCGTTTTTTACATTTGGGGGCAAGTCCAGGGAGGGTGGGTAAAGGGTGTTTGTAATGTTCGGGGCTCCTACCCCGAACCAATGTGAGCCAATGTGAGTTGGCTCCTACCCAATCAAAGGAGTGCTTCTTTTAGAAATGAGACTTCCCCTGTTTGAGGGAAACTGGCTGGTCTCGAGCACCCCCTGGCCGACCAGCACGTCACTACCACAAGACACCACCCCTGTGCCTTAGCATGCTGCCTCTGGTCTCTGTTCAGAAAAAGTCCCTGGGAGTTTTCTAGGTGCTGGGTACAAAGAAACTCTCTCTCCTACCCAAGAATTTCAAAATAAATTGACCTTCCTCAGTGAAGGGATTCCTCACCCCCAGAAGAGGGGCATATTTTGCTCGGTTTGACTTTTGGGGGTTTGGTGGGCTTTCCCCCACAGTTATTTTGATAAGAAGTCACTCTGTCCTGACCTGATGGGGACAGAGGCAGGTGAACCTCTGGCCCACCCCAGATAATCACTTCACTCCACATTTTGAATGTCTCTCACAGCATCTGGAATTTCAGTGGCTTTTGGTTTTGATATTTAAAGGGGGAAAAAAAAACTTTGCCTTGAAGCAGTGAGTTCTCTTGGCAGCTACAGGGAGCCTGGCAATGCTGAGACCTTTACTGGCAGGGCTGAGGAGATGAGCTGCTCGGTTGTGGTGTGTTCAGAAGTTTAAAACAGGAAAAAAAGACAGAGCAAGGGTTTGCGGCAATGAGCCTGGGCTTTGGGTGGGGGGTGGGGAGTGGGGAGACCTCCAGATCTGCTCTCCTCTCTCCTGTAAATTACTAGCCGGCTTTTGTAAATTTCCTTTCCCAGAACAATGTTATTCATTCAACTCCAAAGTAAACATTGGGCTTAGATACCCAACAGTTTGGGAGAAGAAACTGTCCTCCTTGTCAGGGTCTTTACCTGTCAGGGGCCTGATTAAACCCATATATCTTCATGGCAGCCATCAGCAGCCACCGTGGGCTAAGGAGGGACCCAGCCGCAGGCCCCACGTTCCCCCAGGAATGGGCAGCCCCTCTCACGGGCCTGGCTACAGCAGGGTGTGTGTTCAGGGCTCCAGCCTGATCAGGAAGGAACCTCTGGAGCAGGGAGGCAGATCCAAGGGCCTGGAGAGCACGGGGAGGGGGAGGAGGAGGGGAAAGTGGGGTTTGAACCGCCTTCAAAGTGATAGATGTTCCCGCTAGAGGGGAGTTGACTGGGGAGAAACCCAAGCCCGAGTAGTAAATCGTGCGATCCGCTGTCGGTGCTAAGAATATGGAAGGCCATTTCCTTTCTCCTGAGGGAAGGCCGCTTAATTAAGAGATCTCCAGGCACTTGACTTTCCTCATAAATTTTAGAGAGCTGTAAAACTCAGTGTGTGTATCTGTGTGTGTCTCTCTGTCCGTGTGTCTGTGTGTGTGCATGCAGAGTGGAGAGCAGAGTACCTCTGAAGCTCTGTTCAGAGTGGCACTCACGTGACTGCTCAGCTCAGCCCATTTGTGCCTCAGTTTCCCCACGTTGGAAATGGCCATAATGAGGCTGGCCCTCACATGCCTGCTTGCAAGGTAAACGTCAGGACACCAAGTGGGAAAGCACAACCCTCTGATTGTCCATGAATGGAGGGGGGTGGTGCCCACAGGGACAGAGAAGGAAGGAGGACTTTGATCTGGTTGCTGGTGTTGGGGCGGGGTGGGGGACACTGAGCCCAGACCCAGGCCCCAGAAAGCAGTCGCATATGTCAGGAACAACGGCTTCCGTCCTTCGCAGCCCACACCCCAGGGATGCCCCAGTCTCTGTGGTGAGCCTTCCTCAGAACCCTGTGGCCGGGATCTAAAGTTTCCTGCTCTCCTCTAAGGCATATTTAATTTCCATAGTACAGTCTGCTTCCCTCCCAGAAGAACTCGGTTCCCTCCTGGCTTATCTGATCGTGGGTATCTCAGGGAGCAACTGTCACCTGTCATTTTCCACAGAAGTGAACTTCAGCAGTTGGGGAGCTATGGTGGGGGTGGGGTGTCCTGAGGAGCCAGTGATGCGGGGACTGGGGGGAGAAAGGCTGCTCAGACAGGAGGTCAAGGCAAGGGAGAGCAGTCCTTCCTAGAACAGCACGGGCCAAGGCAAAGTTTTGCTCACATGGCAAGAAAAACATTTTCCCTCCATAACGCACCTCAACTCTCCTTAGAGGCTTGGTTCTCACAACGTCCCAGTGAGCTGGTAAGGCCAGGGTTGTGACTTCATGTTGCAGAAAGAAGTGCTCAGCTGAGGAAAGGGACAGTGGCCTGCTGTAGGTAACACTTCCAGTCCTCGAACCCTCTTCTCCCAGGTTCTGCTCACACTGGGCCAGCCAGTGTAGGCACAGCACACAGGGAGTTACAGCTCGGAGGGGTAGGGCCACGTCCTGTGTTTTCATTTCGGGACTGCTCATCGATGGCACTGTTAGAAGTATGCGACAGACGTGCGGAAGTTGCTCTGACCTCTGTGGCTCCAGTGACCTTGACACAGGCTGCCTCTGAGGCGGTGGTTTCTGGTGTCTGGGATAGTTTGGGTGCATTCTCGGCCCGCTTTGTTCCTTTAAGTCCGAGATTCCATTTGGTGGTGAGCGCTGGTGAGGCTCAGATTAGATAATGTCTGTGAACATTTGGGCAAAGAGTGGGCTCTCACAACACGTTGGTTCTATTCTTCCAGAAAACGGGAGTGTGCATTAAGCTAAGCAACTAGCATGCTGCAGCTCTGCCCCACGCTGAACTTACTGAGGAAACCAGATTGAATGCTGTGACCAGGTCTGTTCACCGGGCTCCTTCTGTCAAAGATGGCAGTGGCAAAGCTATGGGCAATGGAGATCAGGAGAGCTCTGGGCTACAGGAAGGGAGCAAGGGCTCCAAATTATCCCAGCCCCTGAGCATGCTTTCCTTAGGTCCGTGGTTCCATCACATCATTGTCGAGATGTTGCTTTTTTCCCTTTTCTGTTTCCTCTATAATAAATATGCTTTGCTTGTATAATGCATGAAATATTAATAATAAAATATTTTTATAAGAAAATTCATGTTCAGGGCACATAAGACTCCTATTTCTTTTCCTTGCTAAAGTCACTCAGGTGCATTATAAGGTAGATTAACTTTATGAACACTCCCTTTATGAGACAAACCCTTCTGAAGGGTCACTGTTACGTGGTTCAGTGAACCAATGTGCACTGACCATCTCACGTGCGTCAGGCACTGCGCCCAGCGCCAGGGGCCCAGAGATGAGTAAATCATGCTCCCTGACTGACACCACACAGCTCCAGACAAAGTTGCACGTATTCTTTCCACCTTCTACCTCCGGAATGTGTGGGACACCTAAAGCCCTACACCAAACTCCTCCCTGGCCAACGAACGTGTTGGGGAGAGCCCTGGATGAGGAGTCAGGGGACAGGACATTACAGACCGGGCTCTGTGTGACTCTGGAAAAAACCCTTCCCCTCTCTGGCCCTCAGTTTCCCTATCTGTACAACAAGGGGGTGGCCTATAGGATTGTCAGGTTTCCCTCCAGCTGTGTGATCCTGTGATCCAAACCCCTTCTTGTCCAGATCCAGTCCTGAAGTGCCCCGTTCCCTGTCCAGTGCTAACCAGGTACAGGGCTCACCTGCAGGCCCCAGCCCAGCGTGTGGGAGCCAGTGATGTAAGTAGTGTGGCTGGCCTCCTGGTGTGGGCCCGGTCTGGGGCCAGAGCCCACAGCTTTTGCAGAAGCTGAGCTGTGGTCCTGCAGTCCCCCTGCCCCCAGCCCTCCATGTAGAATGAAGGAGGGAGAGGAGCCCAGGTGAAAAGCAGTATAAAGAAGACCTGAAACACTCCCACTTTGAAGAAAACATGAATTAAAGGCAGAGGAGGAGGGAAGCCCAAATATAATACATAGGGAAAATGGGACACATATAATACATTATGGGAAAATGGGCCACAAAGTTTCAGCTAGACATCATGCCCCAGTTTTCTGTATCTGGAGAGATGCCTGCTCTGAGTTGATCCTATGCCCCCAATATTTAGTGCAGAGTCCCTTTGAATTTATAGACCTGCTCAAATTCAATATATCTAGATATTATTGTAAGTGGAAAGGTCCCTGTCCCGGAACACCTGGTTCAGATCCCTCTACAGGGTGACATACAGCACATCCCCTCCTCTCTAAGGGCCTCAGATTCTCCTTTTCCACATTGGAGACGGCCCCCACAACTACCCTGCATGGATTACCAATGTCCTTCCAGCCCTGACTGCTGGGACACACAGGGCAGGACCCTGCAGGTGGCACAGCTTCCCCAGGGCATGGAGCAGTGGCCCCAGCTGGCCTCCAAGGT
This sequence comes from Lepilemur ruficaudatus, assembly GCA_963574885.1. NCBI lineage: Eukaryota > Metazoa > Chordata > Mammalia > Primates > Lepilemuridae > Lepilemur > Lepilemur ruficaudatus. The sequence goes on along the minus strand of CAUYRT010054676.1, from coordinate 60,847 downwards.
GCTGCCCAGACACCACTGGGTCACATAGTGGTGTGGTTCAAGGTTCTGCTGGTTTCTACTCTGCGTGTTTTAGAGGCTGTCCTGAAAGCCTTTGGAGGCAGCCAGTATCCCCCTCCCCGCCATCCTCCAATCCCAGTGGCAACAACTTGGCCACATCAAAATGCTTGTGAGGGGCATTTAAGGCTCTGGGTGGGCCCAGCCATTTCCTGGAGGCCCAGGTGCCCAGCTGACTTTCCATGGCTCAATTTGCCATGGACAGGCCCAGCATGTGCCTTTTGTCCCCAGGTGATTATTAGCACTGCCTCTGTTCACACGCAAATGGGACTGAGTTTGGAAGATAAATAGCCACTTACCCATGAGCCAGAGTGGCCCTCCCAGGAACAAGAGTTTGGATCTCACTGTATCAAGTCCAGAGACACAGACCCACCCTAGGACAAAATGTGAGTAAGGGTAGGGGTCTTCTGGCTCCCCCTGCCCCCAACAATTTGCAGCCACCCCAACTTAGATGGTCTTTCATCTCCTTCCCAGTGCTAAGCATCTCTCAGATTTACCTATCTCCACCTCCTGGACCAGTGGTTCTCCAAATGTGGTCCCCAGCCCAGTAGCATCAACATCACCTGGGAACGTGTAAGAGGTGCACACTCTCCTGTCCACTGTAGACCTACTAGACTGGGAACTCAGGGGATGCACCCGGCAAGCCATGTTTTAACAAACCCTCCAGGGGATGCAGACGCTGCTCATTACCGAGAACCGTGGCCCTAGGCTGCCAGAATGTTACAGCCCACCTGGAAATTCCCTGAGCCTGTGCCTCCCCCACCTCCTTTTATAGATGAAGAAGCTAAGAGCCAGTGGAGGTGACACTGTACCCTGAATTCACCCAGAAATGACGCCTACCTCCCCTGTATTACATCTGACTACCTACTTTCAGGCCCTTGGGATAAGGGATTGGACCAGTCAGTTAAGCTGTCTGTGTACTCTGAGCAAGGCACTTCCTGCTCTGGGCCTCTGTTTCTTCACCAGAACAACTGAGTGATTTGCTTAGATGATCTCTAAGGTCACTCCAGGTCTGACAGTTTCATATCATATGCCAAACTGTGTGTCCATAAATCCTCCCCCAGATACTGTTCACCTTTCTATGGGAGCCTTAGTGACTTCACCCAGGGAGAGCTCAGGCCACGACAAGATGATTACAGAAGAGGGTCTTCCGGTGACCCTCAAATCCATCCTAGAACCAGACTCTTAAAATTAAAAGAGGCTTTAGGGCAGAGTCTGTCCACCTTAGGACGATTGATATTTTGCAGGGGCAGTCCAGTAACAGATGTGACAACCAAAAATGTCTCCAGCCATTGTAAATGTGCCCTGGGGTATAAACCACTGCTGCACAGGCTGTCTGGCTGGGTGAGCATGCCTACACTCTTCCCCTGAATTTTCCTGCATTCCCTCCCCGGGGTAGGAAACTCCTGTCCTACTGGCTCATTTAGGTTTACAGGAGGTCAGCAGGAAGGCTCCGCTTGGCTCTATGCCTCAGGAGCTGCACCTGTGCGGCTTCCGCCCTGGCCCACTCCCATAAGAACTTCTACCCGACCCACTTCACATGCCAGGGTTGAGTTATCCTGCCTTCACCCCTTCCTGACTGTGTGACCTTGTGCAAATTACTCAGCCTCTCTGAGCCTCACTTTCCTCACCAGTGACACAGGCACCGTGACACCTACCGAGCTGGGACCATGTTGTGCTTATATGTGCCGCACACGCAGCACCTGTCTATAGCTGGCACTCGCAATAGTATCACGATGAGAAGATGGGAATGATGCCATCATTTATTATTTTTTTCTTTTCTTCTGTCTCCAAATTACAATTTCATCTTCAACCCGGTAGATTTGCCCCAGGAAGAGGTTTTGTTTGTTTTGTTTGGATTTTTTCCCCTGATAAGCACAGCTGCCTGCTGCCGTTGGTGCAGGTAAAGCTGGGACACTGGTGAGCAGCTCAGGGGTGGAAAAAATTTAGTTACGTGGGTATGCCCGGCTCAGCCCCGGGAAACAGAGGAATCCGGGCCACAGACCCTGGGCCTCAGGGCCAGCCAGGGCATTAAGACAGGCCCTGTCCCTGGTGGCATGGAAGGGCCCAGAAACCTGGACACATGCAAGACGGCCTTTTTAAAGGAAGCCATCTCTGCTCAGCTCCCTGGGAATGTGGACATAGGGCTATCGTGGCTTCCTGTTACTCACAAGAAGCTGAAAGCCTGAATTTTTATAAAGTGAAATTTCCAGATTTTTTTTTAAAAGTTTGTCAATTTGAAGCCTTAGATAGAAAGAGACCCTGAAATAACTCAATAACTTAATATGTACACAAAACAATCCTAGGAAACAGGTACTAAGATTATCCTGATTATATATTGAGGAAACCGAGGCACAGAGAGGTTAAATAATTGGCCCAAAGTCATATGAGTAGAAGTGGATGGGGGAGAGCTTAGCACAGGAGGGGTTAAGGGAGGAACTGCCGGCCTCGTGTTGAATAAAAGGAGACAGAGCCAATTTTTCTACCATAACAGCAAATTGGCCCCAAATTAAGCCAATACCCAGTTCTTATGGCCTCCGCAAAGAATTAATAAACCATGACATCTTCTGAAATGGGGGAAGGCCAGCTGCTCAGAGATGTCAGAAAGCTCTTTACGGGGTTGGAGATGTTCTGCTTTAGTAAGTAAACCAATCACGCCACAAACATGCAGAGAGGGGAAAACAGCACGGGCCGCCGCTGCCGGTGCCCGCTCCTGGCTCGGCTCAGCAGTGTGCCCACCACCAGGAGACCCGGCCTTGCAGTAGCTCTTGGGGTGTTAATGGCTGTGGCCTCCCAGAGAACACTCTGGAATATTTTAGGTTTATATTTTGCAGATGGTGTGCCAAGTCATTCCCTCATTCTGTATATTAGATGGTTAGTTTCCTTTTTCTAGTTAAAGGATTAACTAGAATTATCAGTAATCATGAGCTTCCCCCCAAGGACAGGTCAAAGGAAATTAATGGAAACTGCAGCAATGGAGACATGGGTTAGCTCCACCAAAGGAATTCCTGACTAGGAGAATTATCCCTGGCATGGGTTACTGGGGGTGGAATTAGAACCCATCATGGATTCTAGGCAGAGCTGGAAATTCCTACTGCCTCAGAGGGGAGGTTATACAGGCAAAAGGCAAAGGGAGGAAGGGAGGCAGGTTAAATATTTCACCATGAAAAGTTCCAGAAAGTCGGACCTGATTGGGAGCCTTTGAAATACCAGCCTCATGCGATTCAGCCTGATATCACAGACGGGAAAACTGTGGTCCAGACCTAGGCAGTGATTTGCTAAGAGTCACATAGTTAGGCAACAGCAGAGCTAGAACCTAGGGCCTAGTGCCTGCCATGGTTTCCCAACCTTGACCTAGTAATGCTCACTACAGAGGAGACTGCAGACTTCTCAGGCTCTCAGTTTGTTGGTCTCTAAAATGGAACACTGGACGTGGCCCATCACAATGCAACTGTCTATTTCCCAGTCTACTCCCAGTCCACACTGGGGGTGAATGCCTCAAGGATGCAGACCAGGGCTTCCTCTTCCTTTGTCACTGGGGGCCCTCCACCTGGCCTGACACATAGGGGGCCCTCAGTAAGTGTTGAGGGACTGGGTAAAGACAACTTTGAATGTCCTGAGTCTTAGCTCCCGTGTATACAATCTCTGTGACGTGCTGGACAAGATGTCCCTGGACCACAGATGATATCATTACTGCAATTGGAGCAGATAAAAAACCTGGGTTCTAGGAGCTGCGTCAAATATGGCAAACACTATTTATTAAATCTAGGTGATGGGTATGTTATGCTATATCATTATGCTATTCATTATATTTTAAAGAATTCATTATAGTTTTCTGTTGAACACTTTCATAAGTCAAAAAAATGTAACAGCAACCTAAAGTTTACTCCTAAAAAAGCACGTGCTCATGAAGCCGGGTTCTAGAACACAGCCACATCGTTCCTCAGATGTCAATGCTCACAGCCACATCATTCACTAGATGTCTATTGTTGATGGAATGTTTCAGATTCTTTGATGGCACAAAAGTAAAGAAGACTGAGCCCCTGTCCTCAAGGAACTTGAAAAGAAATGAGACTCAGGCTGACATTGCCGCAAAACAAGGCAGATGTGACTGCAGGGGAGACACGTGGAGAGCTGGCTTGGCCAAGCACAGCCACCCCTCTGCCGGGTCTTCCACTGACCTGCCCTCACCCCCCAACCAACCCAGCCGACACTAGCCACTGCACACCCGTGGCCACACCATGGGCATGTCTGGAGGCAATCAAAGGCTGGCTGATGATCAGGGTCCCCCTGAAGAGAGCTTGGGGCCCCTCACCCTCAGACCCCCGCATTTCCTGCTATGGGATATTTGCACACATGACCCATGAGGTTTGAATGAAACAAAAAGAAAAATGAGTCACAAAAGGGCAGCCTGGGGCACACATGTGTGGAAGAGGGAGTGCAGGCTTGTTGCAGTGGGGACTTGCTTTGGGAGAGGGAGGGCAGCACGTTCATGGGCCGATGATGTAGTTACAAGTGCCGCTGGCAGCGGTATAACATCTCAAGTCCAGGGCCGTGGTTGATGCACATGTTTGTTAGCTCTCGAGAGCACAGAAAAGCACCAGATTCAAATCTGGCAGTATTCAGCAAGTTGCTTAGCCTCACTTTTCCTATCTGTGAAATGGGGTTAACAATGAGTACCTCACAGGGCTCACATAAATAATTAACAAGATCATACAGATACAGTGCCTAGCATAACCTGGCATGCAGTGGGTGTTCCGTAAACATCTCCTTGCCCATCACTCCTGCCCCTTTGGAAGGACAGCTGGTCAAGGTTATGCAAGCACAGAAGGGTGTGGGCACTTGCCCAGCTTTTTGGGCCCAGAGTAGACACCCAAAACCATCGTTTGTAGGTTTCCGCTTTCAGTCCTGTGTGATAACAACCATCTCTCCTGGGAAGGCACAGTCTCGGGCAAATGCTCAACTAGGCCAATGGATGATGACACCTCCTGAGTTAGTTTGGGTTCCTCCAGAGGCTGACCTGGAGCAAGGATTCAAGCATGTGGAGTTTACTTGGGAGGTGACCCCAGTAAACACTAGCAGGGGAGCGAGAAAGTGAGACGGGACAGGAAGAAAGCCAATGAAGAGAGTATCAACAGGCAGGTTACCCTGAGGGGCAAGTGGGTGACAACCGGGGGCCCAGTCCCACAGGGGAATTCTGGGAGACAGCATAGAACATATCTCAGAATTGCCCACCTTAGGGGTGAGGGAGGTGGGATATTTATCCTCAGCTCCCATCAACATTGGGTGAGGGCTGCTCCTGGGCATATGAACTGGGAATTTTCAATCTGCCACACAGGCAAGCTAAGAAAAAGCCTTCAGGTCCTCAGCTGTGGTTGCTGTTAGTACAAAGGGGCAGGATGCTCTTGGCATATACTGAAGGGAGGACCAAGGGGTATGGATGGGTCCCAATATCACCGACTATATCCCCTCGCGTGGAATTCCTTCTTACCACAGTTACCTTAGCTCGGGTTTCTGGTGGCTTTGGGCCTCTATTTGCACAAATTTCCTACTTAAATTTTTTCATAATCTAAAATCTTTCAGCTCCAAATGAGTATGTAGTATGGTTTCCTGAGACATGCATAACATGGATTAAGATTGTAAAATCCTTTAGGGGAGCATCTTTTCTTACATTTCTCTTTGACCATGACTTTGGGCTAGTGGCACGCCCTCTCTAGACTCTTCTTCTTCATCCGTACCGTCAGGAGGGTTGCTATGACGGCCTTGACGCTCCCTGCTCTGCTATTTTTTATGCTGTCGGCCACCACCCAAAACCCTTGGTACTGAGTGGAGTACATGGCAGATATTCCTAAAGGTCGTGGAATAAACGGACACACACACTGCTCCAAGCCAGACCGAGCCCCCCTGCTAGGGAGACGACGGGGACCGCGGGACTGGCGGGCAAGACGGCAGCCGGGAGAAGCTGATCCCAGTCACACTGGATTCTGGGAAAGGAAGCTGAGAGCAGAGGTGACAGAGTCAGATCTGTGTGGACAGCACTTCCGGCGTTCACAACATCTACCCACTGCCTTTTGGCAAGACCACGCTTAAGCCCTTCCGATGAGAATATGAGCTGCTTTTACAGACCTACTGGGAACTAGATAACTCCTCATCCTTCCATTGCAAACTGCCCAGCATGCTGTCCTGAAAAGCCATGGAGGGGCAGGGATGGAGAGAGAAAGAGTAGGAGAGAATGGAAGGAAGTAGCTGTTCTGTGGTTTCAAGCCAAAATATCCCAATCTCACCTGGACAGTTCAGACGAGCAGGGCGTGGGTTTCACCCAGGCTGCCCTCCCCACGTAGGGCCATAGTTGCCCAGAGCCCCAGCCACCTGGTCTCCTTGCTCTGGCTCCAGGCTCGCCGGAGATGGCAAACAGCTGTTTGCTATTCTGAGTGGAGGAGCCTTTCATGTACTTGACGACGACGTTATTACATTAAATCATCTCTTAATGATGGCTGGGAAGACTTCTTGTTACAGCTACTATGTGGGCGAAAAGCATGGGCCATACGGTCCTGGTGTTAAATTCATCTGGGCCGTGGACATGCGGGGAAATTGAACTAAAAGAATTATTCATCTTATTTTTAACACTTTAGCTTCAGGCAAAGAGACTGTTAAAAAGCATACGTTCCTTTAGAAGACTAAAATATTCGCAGCAGTCTAGTTTTGGGTGATGGAAAAACAGGCAAATTTTATTTCTATATATTTGAATATGAATGATTTTTATAATCAGAAAAAACATGATGTATACTTATAAACATATGTGGATTTTGCAAGCAGATTATAAGTTTATGCTCACCGAGACTTTCACGCTGGGCTGCTTTTTGAGATGGTGGTGAGACACAGCAATAAGAGAGAGGCTGAAGGAGGAGAGTGAAGAAGGAGGTGATAGAGATTTCCTAGCATCACCTAACACATAACAGGCGTGCAACCGTGACATGGGGAAATGCTATTCCATGCCCAGTGTGTCTTAAACTCAAAGACCTTCCCTTTATCTCACAAAAACAGTAGTTGGCAGACAGACACAGCATCTCCTAAGGAAATTTCAGGAAGAGCCACCAGTATATGTTAGCACGCTGTTTATTCTTACCACCAAGTTAAAAGCGTCTTTGGCTCTTGGAGTGTGGCCAGGGTTTGCAGGGGATGCCCTCACTTGCCTGTGATGGAAGGAATTCCCCAAACATAAATGCACTCACCAAAAAAAGCATAAGTACTGGGAGAGTACTGATAATAAAATGTTAAATGAAAAAAGCAAGCCATAAAATACTGTCTATATACTGTGACCACATCTATGAAAACTCTGTATTTATAGAGATAAGGGCTAAATAGATCAAAATAGTTGCTGTTGGGGTAGATGAATTATAGGTAAGCTTTTTTTAAAAAGTTCTTAATGTAACTGTGGGCCATTCAGGGTGTTTTTTTAAAAATCCATTTTATTAAGAAAATTATCAAACATACAGCAAAGTTCAAAGAATTTTACAGTGACCTCCCATTTACTTGCCACATAGATTCTGCCTTTAATGCTGTTCAGTTTTTAGACTATTTTAAAGCTTTTTTTCTACTACATCGTATTTGGCACTTATGCTAACACGTGCAAATTAGGAAGCCTTAATTATACAGTGAACACCTCACAGGCAAAACATCACCTCCACGCTTGCAGCAGCCCATTCGCTCTCTCAAGTTCCCAGCCCATCCGCCTTCCCCCAGGAGTAGCCACACCCTGAGCTGTAGGTTTACCATGACCTTCCTCACCTTTCTGGTAGCTTTTATGTGTGTGTCTGCATCGGCCAGGGCAGGCGGAAACAAATCTCACCTGCTTAACACATCAGCGAAGGTTTGTTTCTTGCTCAAGCAAAATCGACTGCGGGTCCAGCGACTCTCCAGGACAACTCTCCTCCATACAGCACCTTAGGAGGCCCCCAACGATCACCCCGGCAGCAGTGAAATACTTCAGCCCAAGAGTGGCACCCGCCCCTTACAGTCACAGCCCATCAGCCAGTACGGCCACATGGCCCCACTCTGCTGCCAGGGGAGAGAAGTGTGATTTTTTCCATGTGCCCAGGAGAGAGCACGGGATACAGTGAGCCCTGGAAAGCACCTGCATGTTAGTCCAGAGTGACATATTACTTACTTTTTGCTTGGGTTCATTTAGAGATTTACCAAGAAAAATGCAGTCCTCTGCCAGCTGCTCTCTGCATCCACGGCCATGTCTCTAAGATTCACCCCTGTTATTACAGGTAGCTGTATCTACACATTGTGTGGATGGTATACCTCAATGTTTTGTCGATTCTCCTGGCAAGGGAAGTGGGAGTTCCTGTCTTTTGCTATTTCAAACAATAATACCAGATGCAGGTCTCCCAGTGTAGACACCCAAGAGATTCTCTAGGGTGCAGGTTGTTCAGGTTTTTAAAACTAACTTTTTTAATGAGAGGGAAAAGAAAAAGAAGCCACAAAAGGCAGGAGGTGTTAGCACTTTTCCGTTTTGCAAGGGAAGGTTGGAGCACAGGATGACAAAGAAAGAAAAGGCAAATGAAAGAAGGCAAATGCCCAGGTGAAGAGCTCCAGACTCGTGCTGCTCTTCTTCGGCAAGGTACAAGCTGAACTGAGAACAAATAAGTCAGAGAGGAGACAAATGTCTTTGCATACAACTGCAAGTTGGAGTTTCGACAGCAGTTTCTCAGTGTCAAGATGTCACCATTTCAAAAGACAGCATGAGTTGTCAGAAGATTTCAGTGCAAGGTTATTTTTGATTTGCTTCCATTTTGAAAATAAATAAAGCCATGCTGTGATCTTTTTCCCTTTTTTTTGCGGGAGGGAGGCATGTCTTGGAATCAAATAATGACAAGGCATATCAATTCCTTAAAGACTGGTAATCACCAGTGTATAGCCCTGGAAGGAAAGAGACGAAGCTCCAGAAATAAGGCTATGAGCAATAGACTTAGACTCAGCTAACTAAGGAATAATGTTCATCACATAATTTTTCCTACTAGGTTCCTGGTAAGATCTTTCATGTTAGCTTTGACCACATGCAACTGTGACCTTGATGACATCTGGTTGTTTCATTTTCAATTTCTTGGGGCAATAGAGGGAATCTGGTAATCCCCCTCCTGGCAGATCAAGAAAGAAATTGAGAGATAGTTCTGAACAGCTTTGGAGTAGATGGCTCATGGCGAATTGGACACAGTATTGAGAGAAGCCTGGGAGCTGGCCACTCTTGGTTTGCTGGCAGGAAAGAAGGGAGGAATGGATCTCAGCACTGTCCTTAGAGGGCCAGGACACACAGCTGGTGTCGGACCCAGGACAGGGGACATGCATCCAGAGGACCAGGCTCCTTGCCTTGGGAGTGTAAAGGTGACCCCGCTGCCCAGGGATTAGTAGGAGCCACAGCTTGTAATTCAGTGGTCAAAGAATGGGGCTTCATCAAGTTGAAGCAAAAGTGGATGCACTGTTTGTTCTTGCTGACATGAATGGGGCCTTTCTAAGTGCCATCCACCATGCCAGGGATCGGCACGCATTGTCTCCTTATTCCTCGTAGCGAGTTGGGAAGGCAGGTGGAGTTATCACTCAGGCTTCTTGGTAGCAAGTGACAGAAACCAACTCTGAGTGGTTTCAGCAGAAAAGCAATTTACAAAGAGGATATTGAGCATCTCAGTGAATTACGGGGAATATTCAGAAAATGGGGAGGGGCCAAGGGAAGCCAGGACCTGACTTTAAATCATAAACAGCTAATGCCATTGTTGGATGCGGTTTATGCCTGGTGCTGTTGCCACTGCCACCATCACCACTGCCACTGCCACCACTGCCACTGCCACAGCTGCTGCTAAATGAATTCCCCACCATCCCCCTGTCTCTGCAACATGTGCCCCAGGTTCAAAGTCCGGGTGGAAGGGTGGGCTTAGGTGAGCCTGGATTATGTGCCAATGTCTGGGGCCAGCAGGTGCGGCAGGGTTGGCAGCCCAGCAAGTAGAAGCAGCCTTTTAGGCTTTCTTGCTAGGAAACTGCCTTGCTTACTACCAAGACTCATTTGAGGAGAAATTTCCCAACTGTGGGAAGCACTTTCAGATGCTGAACAAAGGTAAAAAAACTGGCAAACGTCCCCTAACATACAAATTATTACTATCTCCCCTTACAGATGAGATGTCCTGGTATTTCTTGTCCCTGATGCGTCATGATTGCGGTGTCGTCTCACGATTCGTATCTGCACTAGGCTGCAAGGAAGAACTAAGATGCCCCCACATTAGAACGAAGAAGTGTGTAGACTGTAATAGCCGACATTTTACAGTGCTCTATAAAATGTATTTACCCATTTGTTTCACTTAATTTCTACAAAAAAATAAAATAAAATAAATAAAAAAACTTTACATTGACCCGGATAGGTGGAGAGGACAGGCATTGTTGTCATCCTAACACTGAGGCCAAGTGAACTCAATGGTATACCTGTGACTAGAGGCTAAACCTAGATACTTTGACCATAGTTTTCATGGCTGGACCATGTGATTGTTTAAGTAGTTGGCTGATTTTCTCTTGGTACCATGCTTCATTTGTTTCTAACGATTATTAAAGCAGGGCTTCTCAAACTTTAATGTGCACACAAGTCACCTGAGGATCTTTTAAAAATGCACATTCTCATTCATCCTGCCTGGGGTAAGGCCGGTTCCCAGGAGATGCCCATGCAACCCTCCAGGAACCACACACTTCACGTAGCAAAGACCTAGAGTGTCGGTTGTAAGAATTAAGAGCAATCAATGTTCTTAATTTGTGTCTCACAACTGCATTATTTTAATAATTTGGTGAAGAATCGTGGCATAGTTGAGCGTTTTTAGTTTTTCCACGTTTTGATCTTTTGCATTATTTATTAGGTTTAAAGGAAGAGGTTTGAGGGCGAAAGGTGTTGGACAGACGAAGCGGTTCTTGTTTAATTTTGGTTCTGCTGGAGAAAGAGCCACGTGCAGAGGGTGACACGGCAGCTCGGAGGGGCGGACCAGGTTTGGAAACACATCGCTCAGAAATCTGCCAGTCATTAAAACAGGAATTTCACAGATAATATATCTCAACATGCAACCCAAGAAATTCAGAAGCAATTCTCTCATTTCGAAAGTAAGCTCTCCTGAAAAGTTTATAAACACCCAATATCCCTGCATGAAGAAACACAAATAGAAGAGAACTTCGCCATGAGAAACTGGAAACCACACGGTTCCGAGGGCCGCGGTCAAGCTTGCAGAAGCAGCTGAGACAAGTCCACGAGGCCACTGGACCCAACTGGAAATAAATGAGGCCTTATTGGAACCAGGTCGCAGAGAGCCCAGTGGAATGGAAGGTAAGTGAACCAACAGGCACAGTTGAACGGCAGATTAAAACAACTGAAAAACCTAAAGAAAACAAAGCAGGGGGCCTGTCTCCTTGTGAAAGTAAACACAGACAAAGGGAAAAAGAAGCAAAGAGAAACCAGATGCAAGGTTTGCCTTAAACCCCAGCAATGGCCCAGCCGGGCGGAGCAGGGGGCCAGAGAGTAGATATAGCACTAGAGTGAGCGTCGGAGGGCGGCGGGGGGGAGCCGGCGCCGTGGCCTCGAGTTTTGATTATGGAAGGGGAGTTGGCACCAGCCAGCCCTCGACAGGCGGGTTTGGGGACAATTATTAGAAAGCTATTTTTGTGGTTTCCTTTGTCTATCCGAGCCACAAGCTGAAGCTGCCCATATGTTAATCTATTTTGGAGCCTGAGAGAACAACACTGATTTCACCAAAACCCTTGAGCTTTTAAAAATAAGAAAACACCCTTCCGGAGCTTCCACAAGTTGTTTCAGTCCTTTCTGAAAAGTATGTATTTCTTTTCAAAAGGGTATTACTCAGCAGTTTGATATATTTTTATCCCCTCTCTCCAGCAAGAATGCCTCGTGTTTAGACATCAAAGTAAGAAAACACAGGTGGAAATTTTTAAGACCCTAAATTGTGGGCTTTGGAGAGTGGAGGTAGGGGCTGTCCATTTCAGAGGGGCTCTGTCCTCCCCTGCAAACCTCAACCTCCTGGAACCTTCCTCCCTCCCATGGCCCACGCCCCTCCCCACTCCTTCAAGTGTGAAACGTGTTCTCAGCCCAAAAGGACCAGCCGTCTTCCCTCTCTCTGGTGCCTTGTTCTTTCTCCCACCAGCCTTCTCATCACACTTCCAGCTCCCTGTTTAGAAGAGGTAGATTTGTGCTCCCACCCACCTCATCCAAGCCCTATAAACTCCATCAATGTTGTTCAGATTTGCTTAGTAGCTCCCAGACTTTGGTGCTGATGGGTATGATTGTCCTAGATGCTTCCTCAGATTAAACTTCAGGCTCTTGTATCAAGATGTCAAGGGAAAACAGGCCCCCAGGGTAGCCTGTGACAGTGTCATCTGTCAGGCTTTCCCTCGCCCACTTTGGCAGGTTCCCTCCAAGCCTCTGCTCGTAACATTTGCTATGGCCTGAATGTGTACCCCCAAATTCATGTGTTGGAACCTTAACCTCCAATACAATGGTGTTGTTAGGAGTTTAGGTCGTGAGGGCTCTGCCCTCATGAGTGGACTAATGCCATTACTAAAGGGCTTGACCGAGGCAGTTTGGTCATCTTGTCCTTCTGCCTTGTGCCACATAAGGACACAGTGGTCCTCCTCTCTGTAGGATGACTTCAAGGCACCATCTTGGAAGCAGAGAACAGTCTTCACCAGATGCCAGAGCCTTGATCTTGGACTTCCCAGCCTCCAGAATGGTGAGAAATAAACTCTGTTCTTTATAGATTACCCAGTCTGGGGTATTCTCTTACAGAACTGCAAATGGACTGAGACAGCATCGTTCCCACTTGCCCATGCTTACCTGTCTCTTATTCAAATGCTACCCATCCTCAAGGCCACCCTCAGAAAGCAGATTTCCTAACCAGCCATTGTGGCCCAAGTGCCACAAGACATTGCTCACTGCAAGCAAGTCCAGGAGACCTTCTGGCTTTTGGGAAACCCAGAACTCACCTCATGCAGGACTCACAAGTGTGTCTGGACACTGTGGTCTTAACACCCAAATTGAAGAGTCTCACATCTTTACACGTTGGGCTGCCTGCTGTGTGCTTCTATATGCCTAGACCCACCCTTGGCATATCAGGTAGGAGGCAGAACTGGGAAGGAGTCTTTCTGCATGTGACTCACCATATTTGATCTTTTCACTGTTGATCACTGGGAAATGGGGGAAGAGGATCCGTAAAATTGGCTTGATCTCTGAGAGACTGCCAAGCATGATTATGATACACACTCTGGCCTTTTTTTTTTCTTCTGCAATCACATCAGAGAGTGGAATGGCATAGTCTTTTAAAGCACACACCTAGAAGTATGGCTGAGTGATATCCACTCTGTCCAGCACCTGTCTCCTCTAGGAACCCTCCCATGACTTCAGTCCCTACAGATGTCTCGTTTCTAAAGACACCCAGTTGTCTACAGGACGGTCCTATAGAGTCTCCTACATCAGGGTTCAGCAAACTACAGCCCACATGCCAAACATGGCTCACCATCTACTTTTTTAAATAAAGTTTTATTGAAACACAGCCATGCTCATTCATGTACATATTGTCTGTGGCTGCTTTTGTGCTGCAACAGCAGGGCTGAGTGGTCACACCACAGACTGTCTGGCGCTTTATGACAACAGTTCTCCAACTCTGCCATAGAGTATTAACATCTTTCATCCCAACTTAACTCTTATCACTTTGTGCTTTCTGTGTAGTTATGTCACCTCTCCAATAAACATTTAAGAATTCCGAAGAGCAGGAGCTGAGTATATGATGCATTCTGTTGTTTATCTCCCCTTAGCATTTACCACAGTGGCTAGTAACATTACAACAAACACTGATCAGTTATCAAAAGGCTGTGTCCGGATGGTTTCCCCTTTTGGTAAGAGAAACTCTCTCTCAGACTTGCTTATACTATTGTGACGTGTATTGTTCCACAGAACAGGAAGTCCAAAAGTAGGGTAGGGGTTAGTATTGGTAGATTCAGCCCTCAGCCCAGGATCTCTGCATTTCTCTGCTCTGTGGGCAATGGTGCTGGCTTCATCCTAACACTGTCACCCCTCATGGCCTCAAGGCGGCTGCCAACAACACCTGGACAACACGCTTCCTTGTTTACATCAGCCTGGTGCTAGGAGATGAGCAGGTGGGATGCACATCGCTTTCCCAGAAGCCCTGAGCAAGCCTCCCCTTGACTTTCATTGGCCTAGATTGGCTTATACCTGCCAGGAACTGAGCCAATTCCTAGCAAGGGGGATGGAATTAGCATGAGTGACTTAGGCTAGTTAATCATTTGGGATATAATGGATGTTGAGGAGTCACCTACAGTGTTCCTACAACTGAAACTTACAAAAATCATCTTGTCACATCTTCACCTCCCAGTATACTATTGTTCTGAAATATTTCAAAACAAATGCCAAACTGGATTTTTTTTTAGAGACAGGGTCTCTCTCTGTCACCCAGGCTAGAATGCAGAGGATAATCATAGCTCACTGCAGCCTCAAAGTCCTGGCCTCAAGCGATCCTCCTACCTTAGCCTCCCAAGAAATTGGAATTTATAACTAAGATGGTGGTGTATTTCAGGTGTCACCTGTTCTTCATGACACTAAAACTGTTGTGAACACTCCCTTAGCACTGTGGTCCCAAACATACACAGGCTCTTCCTGCCAAAATTGTACCTAAAATGACCCCAAAACATATATTCTCTATGTATTATACAGTTATATTCCAATACAAAAATATCTAATTCTAATATATTCCAGAACTTTTAATTTTCTAAACCACAGAGCCTTCCCTCAATACTTTCATTTCTAGAACTTCTTAACAGGACCCTTCTCCCCACACCCCAACTAATTGTAATTCCAAAGGGATACCATTTAAGGTCATAGGAGAATACCTGATACTTACATAAATGCGGTGCTTAGTGCTCTGCTAGCTAGCTCAGATTTTTCCTTGAGGTTGCTGGGATGTTATTTCATTTCTAGAAAAATAAGGAAGGAAGGATAGCGGGAAAGAAAGAAGGAAGGGAGGGAGGAAGGAGCAAGGGAACAAAAAATAGAATAAAACTAATAATTTATTCCAGAAAAGAACAAAAAGGGCAACCCCAGTATCACTTTGCACCACTGTATAACAATATGAAGCAACACAGGGAAATGGCTTTAATTAAACTGTTGCCACAATTTCAGATTCATGCCAAGAAAGCCATGGTCTGACTATAACAGCTCTATCCAGGCAAAGGTCAACAAGGCCCAGGCCAAGTGTTCTGCTCAGGGAAGAACAAGGACCCACAAACAGCAAGCCTGAGTTAAGGAAACGGCAGCCCTCCCCGGAACGTGTTACACAAGGTGCTAAAAATCTACCTGGAGGCAGCCTTCACTTGTCTGCCCACCTTCAGGGGCCTGGGACCACCCTGGCACAGGTCCAGGCTGAGTGTGTGAGGACAGAGAGCTTGTCTTTCCTCCGCGTGCAGGAAGAGGGGAGCAGGGCTGTGCTGGTATATATAGTAACAGCATGTCAGTGGCTGGGCCAGGGTGAATTATGGGTTGGGGACCCGACAGTGGTCCTCTCACAGGGAAAGGGCGTGAGTCCGCCTCCGAAAGTCATTCCCGCTCTCCCAGGGAAGCCATATGTCTGCCACCCCCAGTGAGGCCGGTCCAGGGAGGGAGAAGACTGCTATTAAATTATGTCACTTTGATATAAGGGCCTGTGTCTAATAATTCAGCGTTGAATCATGGTGTGCTTGGCTTGAGCAATATTGAGGTGGGCGGCCCGTGTCCCCTGGGTAGGTCAGTGCAGGTCTGGACTCCTGTGTAATGATGGCATTGCTACTGACATAAATAATAAGCGTGATTTATTGTTCAAGCCCCATATTGCAGTCAGGAGTGGTTTATGGGGCCAACTACTTGCACATTGTAAAGCGGAAAGTTTATGGGGCCGATTTATGGAGCAAGTGAAGGGCCACCTTTCTACACAGAAGACAGCTAAGTGCCTCAGAAGGCAAAGTCTCGTTCTTACCGGGTCAGCTTTCATCTCGTGGAGCCTGCCCTGCCGAAAGCAAGGGGAGACGGGGAGTCACCTGAGGATCTTATCGGGGCACCACGCTCAGCAGGAGTCTCCCATCGCGGCTGCCAGTATCTCAACTTGGGACGTCCCCATCACTGCTGCAGCCCCGACTGCACCCCTGCCATCCCTGAGCTGTCACGTCCCTCACCTCCCTCATCACCACAGTGCTGTCCTCACCTTCACCATAACCTGCCACCACCATTATCATCCTTACTGTCACCCCCCGCGACTACTGTCCATACTGTTGCTGCCACCATCAAAACCTCTGTCAGGGCCGGGCGCGGTGGCTCACGCCTGTAATCCTAGCTCTCTGGGAGGCCGAGGCGGGTGGATCGCTCAAGGTCAGGAGTTCGAAACCACCCTGAACAAGAGCGAGACCCCGTCTCTACTATAAATAGAAAGAAATTAATTGGCCAACTAAAAGTATATATAAAAAAATTAGCCGGGCATAGTGGCACATGCCTGTAGTCCCAGCTACTAAGAATGGGCCACTTCAAAGAGACACACGTGCTGAGATGAAGCGATCACAGGTGTTTTGGCCTCACTTTTGAATGAGTCCATTGGCCTTCACAGCGTTACCCACCCATGCAGCACTCCAGGGATTCTGTGGTCGTGGAAATCACGTGCTTGTTATTATATTTGTGTCCACAGTGGCTCCAGGGAGCAGGGGCACACACCCTCAGTGGTCTCTCACATTGCTAAGGTCTGTGTTAGCTCGGGGTCTGTTGACCTCCCCAGGTACGTTCTGAAGCTTTTAGGTACAGTCTCTTTGCTGCTATCCCAGGTCATTAACTCTGTAAAGCCTAAGGGTGTCATTGATATACTGCAGTCCCACTGAGTCGGGAGCTCTTTCTCCCTAGGGGATTGCTAAAGTTATACCAAACTACCCACTCTCATTACCAACGTTCTTATTACCAGTGTCACCACTGTAACCACGAGCTCATCTTTGCCATTGTTACCATCAACTCTGACATCGCCCTGACCATAGCATCACCAAGAAAGGTTAAGTATGAAGTTGTACAGGGTGCCATGCCAGGTACTGCACAGAAAACTTCCGAACACTAGTTTCTAGAAGAGTGGTCTCCAAAGAATATTCTTCAGAAAATAATCCCAGGAGACATGCCATATTTAAGAGGGAAAAAGTTCCAGTGGCAATTGAATTCAGGAAATGCTGCATCCTGATAATGCACTTTAGCATATTAAAGGCTCTGAGAAGTCCTATAGGAGAGAAATCTGTTTGAGGTTATTTGACCCAAACTTTCTCAAGTATACTTTACCACTAAATCATTTTTCCACCCAACTTCCGTTCACATCACAATGAGCCCATGTTCCACGGAAGATACTTTGAGAAGTGTGACTCTAAAAGCTTAAACTGCACAAGTAACAGTGCCATGGACGTTGGGTGCATGTTCTAGCACCCAATCGTAAAGCCTGTCCTTCCATTCTGTTCCAAAGCGATAATCCTCCCTGGGCCCTGGCAGATGGAGGTCCTCATCATCTCAACCTCCACCATACTCACTGAGGTCCTCCGAGTAGCTTATGGATAGATACAAGCATTATTGTATCTATCCACAAGCTCAATGGATAGCCACTCTCAATACAGCCAATTTCCCTTCCCGGGCTTGGGGACAACCCACAGCTCTGGCTGTGCATTTTCCTGGGCAAGAAGTAACTAGGGAACATTTCACTGACACCTGAGCCCTTACACAGCCTTCCCCAAGTACAAACCCCTGCCTTGGAGGAGGAATGGAACAAAGTGATTTCACACACTAACCCCCAAGGACACAAAGGTCAAAAGAAGTGTGAGGACCCCCAGGACCACGATAGCCCCCTCCTTATTTCCTTCTGCCACAGCAGTGACCTCAAGCACCGGCCAGGAATAGGGGCTGGTCTGGGATGGCATTTTTATTGGTCCAAGGTGAAAGATGAGAAATAGGCCCCCAGGGTAGATTTTTTATAAAGCTAAATGCTCTCAACTCAAAGAGTATCCTGAGATTGCCATTCCTACTTTAGGAGTTAAAATATCCTTAAATAGGGTGATATTAAATGGTGAGTGTATTGGTTTTCTAGAGCTGCCTTAACAAAATGCCACAACCTGTGGCTTAAAACAACAGAAATGTATTATCTCAGTTCCGGAGGCCAGAAGTCCTCAATCACAGGCAGGCGGGGCCACGCTCCCTCTGCATCTGTCCTTGCCTCTTCCCAGCTCCCATCGGGGGCAAGAAATCCCCTGGAGTTCCTGCTCACAGCGGCACACTCCAGCCTTCACGTGGCCCTCCCCTGTGTCTGTGTCTTCACCTCATCTCTCCTCTGTGCTCAAATTTCCCTTTTTTATAAGGACACCAGGCGTATAGGATCAGGAGCCGCCTCTACTTCAGCACGGCCTCGTCTTAACCAATTACGTGTGCAATGACCCTATTTCCAAATATCACATCACAGGATTTAAGACTTCAACATATCTTTTGAGGAGGGACATAATTCAACTTGTAACAGTGGAATTTTTCCTAATGTCCTTACTGGGCAAAAGAAAAAGTTGGCGGTCCTTAAGTCAAATCAAGATGTTCATTTGCTTTTTGTTTATTTTTGTTGCTGTTTCACAGATGAGTGAAATCCCACCAGGAAGCTGTCGGAAGGAGCATTTTCCCTGTACCCACTCTCCCGCCTGCTCACCCCCTAGTTAGCTGCGCTCCCTCCCCCCCAGGCCTCACCCTGAGGGCTCCTAGCACCCTGAGGTCTAGGTTTCAGCCTCACTCTGTCCTAGGGTCACAAAGGGCATTAGTGGCCTCACCCTGCCAGCCGCAGGTAAAGAGGGTTGGAGCCCAAGTGGGGAGTGACCTTCCTCCCACGCCAGGGCCCCTCCTAATCCTGGGCTTGGGCAGGGCTGACCCCACCAGTTCCCCTGAAGCGGCCCCCGCGGGCAGGGGCATGTCTTCACCCCCATCTCTGGTTACAAAGCCTGGAGGACAGGTGATACTTGAGGCCTTGTCAGTGGGGTGACAGAGAGCACCCTTCTTGTCCACTCTGTGCGTGTTCAGGGCTCCTGTATGCTGACGGCTGCCTGGCGCACAGCAGGAAGTGAGCAGAGTGGAACTGGGTCGCATGTTCCCCATTCCCCTTGCCTGTCTTTGGCCCTGCTTCTCCCCTCAGACAGACCCCGCGGCCACTTTCCCTGTCCAGGCTTTGTCAATTCCAACTTCCACTCCTTTGCCCAGAATGCCTAGAATGCCTTTTCCTTTCCACCACGTGGGCAAATCCCAGGTACATCTCAAAGAGGACTGTAGTGCCTACTAGCTCCACGACCATGCCAGCCTCCGCAGCCGTGAAGCTCCTTCCCAAGGGCTTGGGTTCCATATGTTGTCCCCGGGCTGCATATGGTCTGCTTATTAGAACACATTTTCTTTCCCCGGTTGCACAGAAACACACTGACTAGCAACTTTGGAAACAAATGTTATGCATTCTCCTTATTCCTCTCCAAAGCCCTGTGGCACAGTCTCATGGGAAAGGGATGAGGTTTGACTTCAGGCATCCCTGGGTTCAAATCCAGGCTCCGCTATTTACTAGCTATGTGGCCTCGTGCAGTGTCATACCCTTTAGCAGCCTCATCTGTAAAATAAGGAGAGGAAGATCACCTTGTATGCGGTAGACACAGAGACGCACCTCCTGGATTCCCCTTCAAGGACACATGACTGTGTCAAAGACACGTGGGGTGCAGTCAGCACAGCCTCCAGCTGTGGGCTCCCTTGGGATCGGGCTCAGGGGCAGGGAGCTACTGCTCCCCAAGGCCACCCCTTCCCAGGACAGCTTGAGCTCAGTTACAAATCCAGGTGAGGGTATCCAGGCCTGGCCACTGTGGCCCAACACCAGACACTTTGATGGGCAGTTCTTGCTCCGCACTCCCCACGGGGTTGACCGAGGCCTTGCAGGGCTTGAATCACAGTTCAATGTCCTGTCTGCATACGCTTCTTCCTCCCCCATCCCTTCCCGGTGTTGACCCCTCATAAATAGCTGCCCCAAACTCCATCTCTGGATCTGCTTCTGAGAAATCAACCTGTTGCAGAGGTTGTGAGAATCCCAATTTATGATCCCAAGGCACCCAGCAGCATGTTGGCACACAGCAGATACCCGGAGCCCTCGCTGCCCTCCCCACCCCCGCGAGGAGTAATGGAAGGCTCTATGGAGGCAGTTTGAGTTGATTCTCCCCAAAGGAGTAGGAGAATCCCAAGAATTCCTGCGTGCCAAGTTCCTGGAGAGGTCAGACAGGAAGGGCCCACAACACACAGGCCCTGTGATTAAAGAGACAGAAGTGGATTCAGATGGTGAGGAAATACTGAGACTCTCCACTGCAGTGGCAGCCAGGGGCGAGCGGAAATCTATACGTGAAGTGAATCTTTCCAGCTCCTCCAAGCACTGTCACCCTGCAGACTCCCGCTATCTGCCCAGCAGGGCAGAGCTGCTCAGCTTTGAGGAGTTTTACCTACAAAAACAGCCCCCTGACTATTATTCTTTGCAGTGTAAAGTAGAAAATTACCTGGTTGAGGTTCCCATGAAGCAGCAAGTTGTTGGAGACAGCTGGAGGAACTTCTGAGCCAAGAGCAAGACATGGAGCAAGTTTTGGGGTGTAGAGCTAAAAGGAAAGAAAGCAAAAATTTGTTTAAAGTGTGGATCTGACCTCAGGGACCTGGTGCCTTAGTATCCTTGGGATGAGAATATGAGATTTGATTGGCAACAAGTCCTTTTGCCTGTCTTTTAGGATCCCTTCATCTGCCTTCACACCAACTCTCCAACCTAAACAGCCTGAAGGGTGGTTTCTATCAAGGGCGTAGGGAGTGCCAGTGACTCAGGGAGAAAGCACAGTAAATACAGGTAGAGTCTTCAGAGACGGGGAGCTCCAATGCAGCCACAGCTCTGCTGCCACTTGTAGCTGTGTGACCTTAGGCAAGTTACTTAACCTCTCTGAGCCTAAGCTAGCTATTATCCTCATTATCATGTTATTCTTGCCATGAAGAGTTATGCTTTCTGGGCAAAAGGATGAACATGCCTTGAAACAAAAGCAAATCATGTGTTCTGCGCTCCTGGAATTCACTAAAACCAGCACAGGGCGTCTGTAGCAGTCAAGGTGGGCTTCATGCAGGAAGTGGCATTCAAGTTGGGGCTTGAAGGGCGGACTTTGGGTAGGCCTGGGAGAGAGAGAGGAAGCAGGGAGCATAAAACTGATGGAGAAAAATCACAAAGGCAGGAGTGGGCACAGTATGCTTGTGGGACAGAGCCAAGCCTGGGGAACCACGTGGATGTAGCTTCTGCTTCCGGCCCCAAGGATTCAAAAGTGAGTGGTACACAGTCTGCAAGAGGGAAGAGGAGTGAATAGTCACAGTGACTCAGGATCCAGCCAGGGAAATAGAGACCCACAGAGGACATTGACACAAGCACATGACTAAGCCTCCCATGACAGCCAGGTGGGCAGGGAAGGAAGAGGAAACAGAAGGCCACAGATGCTTTGAGACTCACCCAGGTTGGCCAGGCCCAGGATTCCCTCCCCAGGACTCCTCCAGGACATGGGGAGCAGGTTGGTCTGGGCTCCCCCGACCCAGGCCGCTCTCATCAGCACTGAGGGCTCCAGAGCCCCCCACGAGGACCCAGTGCCTCTTGACGAGGCGGCTGTGACTACATTCAGTCACCTCAGGACCAGCCACATTCCACATGGCAGCCAGACTTGGCTCTCCAGACAGAGATGGAGACTCTGAGAAGGGACCCTTTGCATCCCTCCTGAGCACCCCCAGAACAATGCGTCTTCCTCTGCAGCATGATTCCCTGCAGAGCGAAGCCCCTGATGGAGGCCAAGCTGCTCCCCCCGCTCCCTCACCACCACCCCAGCCCCCTGGGGGCCCAGGTCCCCATAAGCAACCCCCATTTCTCCTTCCCCAGCTCACTCCCAGAATCCAGGCTCAGCAGAAAGTCCTCAGAAAGGAAGAAAACCTTGAAATTGCAGGGTTGGGGGCCAAAAAAGGCAGGCAAAATGTAGGTGCCCTGAAGGCACGATGGAGGGTGGCCAGCTCCACACTGGACAGACCCCTAAGGTGGAAACAGGGTCCAAGGAGTGACTCGGGGTCTTCACAAGGGCAGGTGCTCAGTGCACGTCCAGGGCTGCAGGGCACCTGCACAGACCATACATGCATCTGCTGGCCACCTTCCTTGCCCGACGCTAGCAATAGATCCATGTGTCATTGTGGTCTCCATCCTAGCGATGGCTAGCAGGCCCAGTAACCACAGCCCTGTGCCACAAATGCTTTAAAGGGAGTGTGTACAAAGTACAGAGCAGAGGAGAGAGCAGTTACGCTCCTGGGGGTTCTGGGACCCCTTCGATGGTGAACACTGTCATGAACCAACCAGATCCCCCTTCAGGGAAGGACAACTTCTGCAGCTGCAGGCCGTGGTGGCAGCAGACAGCCCCAAGCTGTCAGTGTCCCAGCCATTGCCCCAGCTGTAGAAGGCTGTCTCGCTCAAGGCTATGTCCTTTTCCAGGCCGCTCACATCCAGTAGTTAAGCAATCCTGGGGAACTGGGAAGAACTACCTCAGTCAAAAGCAGGTGCACTGTGAATGGGCCACGCCAGCTCCAGAGCGCCTGTGGGGTCGGCCCAGGCCCGCAGCATGAATTCTCCCTCTGCCTGTGCCTGCTCCCTTCCCTCCTCCTCCACCCCCCACCCCCATCTCCCCTTACTAAGCACTCTGCACACAAGTTCCTCTCTGCTTCTCAGGGAAACCAACCTGTAATGACCATCCCCAAAGAGGTGGCAGCACTTTCCACCACATGCAGGGTCCACAGCTCAAAGCAGGCACCTTGGTGCTGCTCCCATGAGTGGCTGGCATCCTGGTGCCAAAGGGGAAGTGGCCCCATTTGCACAGAGCCAAGCCTGGCGGGCAGCCTGTGTAGAAAGGGCAACAAAAAGCAGACCCACTGTGGAGAGCACAGACAGATGAATTTGCCAAAAAGGGTAAGGGACGGCTTCCCCAGGAGCAGACTTCAGACGTGGGCTTTGGAGGAGGACAGAGCCCACAGGCAGGACAGGGGTGCAGGGTGGGGCCCTCGGCCCAGGACTTTTGCACCATCGCAGAGGCGTGGAGCAAGGACTCCTGCTCGGGAAACCGTGAAACGATCGGGGAGACATTCTCAGAAAGGCAGGTGAGAATCAGACCACGAGCGCCTTGCCTAGGCTTTATTTTTTAGACAAAAGGGAGGCTGTGGGGGATTTTAAGCAGGGGAGCATGGGCATCAGGTGTGCTTTCTGGAAAAATGGCTAGGGTGGCAGAGATGGACAGAAAGCTGAGAATGCACTGTACATAGGTAAATATGGCCTTCCCAAGTCCTGTCTGCTCTAATGTCCACCTGCACTCACACAGGGCTCTTAATTCACACTAGAAAAATTGGGACATGAGGAGTTCCCCAGTTTAGTACAAGGTGAAGTCATGTCTAGTTCTTGCCATAACCCTTTAAGGCCTGCTGTGGTCGGAGACTCCAAAAATGTGAGCGCTGAAAGAACATTTAGGTATATAGTCTCATCCACTGGTTTTAAAAAGCCTTAGGCAATTCCTATCAAAATCCCAATAGCATTCTTCACAGAAATAGAAAACACAATTCTGAAATGCGTATGGAAACAAAAAAGACCCAAAATAGCCAAAACAAATCTGATAAAGAGAAACAAAGTTGGAGGCATCGCACTTTCTGATTTACAATTATATTACAAAGCTGTAGTAAGCAGAACGGTATAGTACTGGCTAAAACAGACACATCAATCAGTGGAACAGAATGGAGAGCCTGGAAATAAATCCAAACATATACAGTCAACTAATTTTTGACAAGGGCACCATGAAGGCACAATGGGAAACGAATAGTCTCTTCAATAAATGGTGCTGGGATTTCCACCTGCAAAAGAATGAAATGGGGCCTTAATCTTACACTATACACAAAAATGAACTCAAAATGGATAAAAGACCTAGATGTAAGATCAGAGACTATAAAACTCCTAAAAGAGAACACAGGGGAAGAGCTCTTGGACGTTGGCATTGACGATGATTGCTTAGGCCACAAAAGCAAAATTAAATGGGGACTTTATCAACTATTAATAATAAGCTTCTGCACAGCAAAGGAAATAATCAACAAAATGAAATACAGCCTATGGATTGGGAGAAAACATTCGCAAACCGTGTATCTGATAAGGAGTTAATATCCAAAATTTATAAATAACTCATGACTCAATTATAGAAAAACAAACAAAAAATCCATTTAAAAAATGAGCAAAAGACCTGAATAGATATTTCTCCAAAGAAAACATAAAAATCACCAACAAGTATATGAAAAGGTGCTCAACATCACTAATCAGCAGGGAAATGCAAATCAAAACCACTATGAGACATCACCTCACGCCTGTTAGAATGGCTAGTATAAAAAAGTTAAAAGATAACAAATGTTAGAGTATGGAGAGAAGGGAACTTTCATACTGTTGGTGGAAATGTACATTGGTGTAGCCATTATTGAAAACAGTATGGATGTTTCTAAAGACATTAAACTAGAACCACTGAATGACCCAGCAATCCCTTTTCTGGGCATATACCCAAAGGAAATGAAATCACCACCTTGTAAAGATATCTGCATTTCTAACTTCATTGCAGCATTATTCACAATAGCCAAGATATGGAAGGGTCTGTCTATGGATGAATGGATAAAGAATGAATATATATATGTACATATATACATACATATATATATCAGTTTCTGGGATTTGTATGCGTGTGTGTGTGTGTATACATAAAATGGGATATTATTCAGAGATCTTAAAAAAGAATGAGATCTTGACATTTGCCACGTGGATGAGCCTGGAGGACATTATAAGCTAGACACAGAAAAAATATCTCACTTATAGAGAGAGAGATAGAATCTAAAAGATCAAAGTCAAATACACAGATACTGTAGAATCTGAAAGATCAAAGTCAAATACACAGATATAGAGAACAAAACTGATTTTTTTTCTGTTTTTTCTAGGGCAGGGGGTGGGCAGGGAGGGAATGGGGAGATGTAGGTCAGAAGATGCAGGGCTCTGTCCTACGGGAGGATCTGGGGGATTCCATTAGGTGAGGAAGAGAGCATCTCCCCATGAGGTCAAGCTTCAAAGGTGTGGATCCCACCTGCCCAAGTCCCCCTTAATAATCCTCCACAGCCCATTCATGGTTAACTCAGCCAAGCTGTCTTGGTAATATTTCTGTTTTCAGGCTAAACCTCTTGTCAAGGTAGTAAATTCTCACATTTACTATCTCATCTGTATTTTAATTGTCCAAACCCACCTCCTCTGAGGTTCAAGCAGTGCAGGGTTTGGGGTGGGGCCAGAGGCCTTAACTCCAGTGAACAAGTTTGTGGTCCCCTTATGCATTCCCTCATCATGGCCCCACATCTGTCAAATGGAGACCACAGTAGCTACCTCTTAGGATTATTATGAAGCTAAAAGAGATTATGCATTCTGTGTACCAAGTATGATGCCTGGCTCTGAGTAAGTGCCCAATAAATGCTAGCTTTTAAAAATAGCACCATAGGCTGGGTGCTCATGCCTATAATCCTAGCATTCTGGGAGGCCGAAGTGGGAGCATCACTTGAGGTGAGGAGCTTGAGACCAGCCCAAGCAAGAGCAAGACCTTGTCTCTACAAAAAATAGAAAAAATTAGCCAGGCATGGTGGCACATGCCAACAGTCCCAGCTACTCGGGAGGCTGAGGCAGGAGGATCGCTTGAGCCCAGAAGTTTGAGGCTGCAGTAAGCTATGATCACACCACTGCTCTCTAGCCTGAGCAACAAATCGAGACCCTGTCTCAAAAAAAAAATAGTCCCCTCGACGTATCGAAGGCCAAAAAGGAAAGAAAATAATACTTCTTAAGCTCATCTACTGGCAAGGCATAGTGCCAGATTTTCTCATATGTTATGTCACATCATCTGCTCAGCTATCCCTGCAGCTGTACTACACATTTTAATCCCAATTTTTACCATTTTATAAATCAGGAAACTGAGGAGCTGTGAGGGCAACTTGGCCAGGATTCCTAAATGAGTCAGACCTCTTCTGGTTGCAAATGATCAAAGCCAATTTGGCCAACCTTATACAAAAAGGGACACTTGATGGTTCAGGAAATACAACAAAGTGTTTCAGAACCAAACCATGCATGGGGAAGGCAAGGGGCAGCCAAGCCTCAGAACAACTACAGCAGGGGCTCAGACACCACCAGGCCTCTCTCTCCACCTCTGGTCTTTGCTACCACTGCACATGGCAGGACATTCCTACATGCCTGTCGTCCTCAGCCTTCCCCAGCGGAGGACTGACTCCACTCCTCAGTTTCAGTTTCAGAAATCCCAGGGAAAGGTGCTGATCGGCTCAGCTTGGGCCAGATACCCACCCCTTAACCAATGAACTGTGGGCAGGGGGCGTGGTCATGTAGGAATATGTAACTTCCCACAGGAACCACGTGGATAGAGTAGGGGTATGGGCAATCTCCAGAAAGTGGGTGTACAGCTCCCAAAAGAGGGGACTGTGGAGCAGGCCACAAAATAGTAACACACTCCAATTTCAATGCCAGTAAGTAGAAGAGTCTGGATTTATGCCCAGGTCTGTTGGGCTCCAAAGCCCACATTCATTCTCTGACACATGCTGCCTCTCTGAGACTCTGAGTGTCTATTCATGCATTAGGAAATCAGGGCCGGTCAGTCAGCCTCTCCAGAAAGTTAAAACAAATTTGCTGTCTAGGCAGTCATACCCACGGTACTTCTGGCGTCTGAAAGCAGACAATGGCAGCACTAGGCTGGGAGTCATGTTTTCCATCTTTTATTTTATAGTCATTGTTATCACCACCACCTTCTTCTTCATTATCTTTTTATTATAGTACACTCTCCTCGAAAATAGGGTTTTCTGGCTAATAGAGAATTTCTTTAGGTATCATATTTAGATTACTAATTTTATAAGCATGGAAATCATAGAGAGAGTTAAAAAGAGATCTCAAAACTATTAAGTATGTCCATCCTTTTCATTTTACAGAGGAGGAAATCATGACCAGGAGGAGAAGGCCAGCTGCTGGAGGGCTGGACCACCATCCAGGTCCCTCATTCCTCTCCCAGCTCCCAGTCCCACCCCCCTCCACCTTTTCTGGAATGCACAACAATTCAATGTTGAAATGTATGATGTTGTACCAACATAGTTTTGGTACAAATTCTTATTTTTAATGATCCAATAAGCACTTCTGTTTTTAGTGGCTAGGAATAAATTCCCTAAATTCTTAACTTCCTCATAGAAATATATCTTTTCCCTCCTGGCTCTGCCTAAACTCCTACTGGCCTCTGAGGACACCACTTCCTCCAAATCCTGGCAAATAAAAACTATTTATCCTCACATCCAGCAGACCTGGGCTTGAAAGTGTTGAGAATTCTCCATATATCTTTCGCATTTTAGCACATCTTGCCAGCAGTGACATTGACTGCCCTCCTTCCAGACTTTCTTTCCAAGGTGTGTGTACAGTGACCAGGCTTGGAAGATGGAGCTCCTGAGGGCACAAAAGGTATATATGCATATATGCTTACTGACCTGTGTAATAAAATGATGTCTCCCTCTGGAGTAAAGGAAAGGCTGATTTACTGCCCATTATAAAAGATCCAGAGTCCCTAAACTCAGGGTTCCCCTCCTGAAACATAACCTACTTTATGTGCAGATATCACTGGACCTTCTTTGTATCACCCTGTGGGAATTAGAGCTCAAAGAATCAATACAAATGCAGATACTCTGGCTACTGCTATTGCTGTGAGTAACAAATGGTCCTTTGTCTTTGACCCAGGAGTCTCAAGTCTTCTGCCAGCATCGGTGAAGCTGTGCCAGGCTCAGTGTTAGCTTTGCAGTAGGATAAAATCCCAGACCTTCCACGTTCTTGACAGATTGATGGAATTTATCCTTCTCAGTCTTCAGCGCCACTTCCAGATTACTTCTTCACTCCTCTTAGAATTTTTTGCTCTGTTATGTTTCAATGTCACCTGGAAAGACCACTCTCTAACTCTCTTTATCTCTGTCACCCACTAACCTTATCCTCTTCCAGTGGTATCTTGGGCACCTGTCTCCCTACCCCAAGTCCTGCCATAATTTTGGATGAATTCACAGGCCACATTCCTGGCACTTTATTAAACTTTTGCCTCTGGCGACGCCCTTTACCTCTTCACCACCCCACACTCTGGGATGGTATCACACCTCCTAGTTCACCCAAAGCTGCCACATCTTCCCATTTCCCCACCTCTGGTTCCTTGTCCCCCAACACTTCCATATCTGTGTCCACCTTTGTCTCTTTCTCATCTGCTTCCCAGACAGGTTCTCTGTCCTCCTGAGGCTCCCCTCCCCGCCTGGCCCCATCCTCAGCCACCTGCTTAGGAAGCTTAGGCCAGTAACTGACCTCAATCCTGTCTCTTTCTGGTGACTTTTTCCTGTCATCTCGTAAACACCCTCGAGTGCCTCCTGTTTTCAAAAGGAGTTCTTTCACCTCTCCAGTCCTTCCAGGGAAGTGTTCTTGGTCTGCTCCCCAGTATGGGCCAGTCGCTCACCCTACATGTCCCCATGGCACCCCTGGAGTAACAAGTCTGTTTGCTCTTACCCTAATTCCTCCTCGAGGGCTAGAACTTTGTCTTGACCACTATTGCACTCCAGCACCTTGCCTGCGAACTGTGGAAGGAATGAAAGAACAGGGTCTGGGGTCGGTGCTGGGCCCGACAGCGCCATCAGTCTCCGGCTGGTTACAGGAGCTCTGCCTTGCTGGGAGCTCAGCTGGCAGAGCGCCGACTGCACAGCGTCGCTGATGCTCTGCAATTCCTCCCAGTCTGTGGAAACTTTGGCTTTATTTAGTCAGTATCTAATTTGCGGGTTAATAAGCCTTTGTCTGAAGGTCTCGGTGCACAGCACAGGGCTAGGATCACCTTTCTCAGACTCCCCCGGGGCTCGGGGTTGGGGGGGATGAGCCAGTTTTTAGGCACTGACTCCATGGATAGCTTACAGGATCTCAGTCTGGGCGTATTACTCATTAGGGTTTATTTACCTTTTGTGGTGGTCTAGAAAAAGCCAAGCTTAATGAAGTGGTTACCAAAAGCCTTTAACATCATATTTTCCACAG
Source organism: Lepilemur ruficaudatus (assembly GCA_963574885.1). NCBI lineage: Eukaryota > Metazoa > Chordata > Mammalia > Primates > Lepilemuridae > Lepilemur > Lepilemur ruficaudatus. The sequence goes on along the minus strand of CAUYRT010054676.1, from coordinate 31,520 downwards.
AGTTCATAAAAATATTGACAGTGGACTTAACTGCCACATTGCATGTTTCAAAGAGATGAACAAAAAATGGTACGAGGCATATTGATTTGGTTTTTCATAAAGCCTTGATAGCAAAAAAGCCTGGAGTACCCTCGTTCAAAGCAGCGACAAGTAAGCCCTTCCAACGCGCGCTGAGTGGGTTGGTCACATGGGCGTGGGCAGGCCACTGTCCCTCTCAGGGACTCAGTTTCCTTACTACAAATAAGAAGCTTGGATGAAATGAGCTCAAAGGTGGTGTCTGTTTCAGAAGAGAAAGATGACATTCTTTCTAAACTCACTCCCAGGACAACACCCTGAAAGGGAGAAACAATAGGGAATATTATTTTTATCACTGAGATGCCCCACAATCATCAGAGATGGCCAGAAAAGTGGAGGAAAATGGTAGCAGTCCCAGGACACAATTCACATGTTCTTATGGGGCTTTCTGGTCCCAGCCTTCCTTGGTTCATAGTCTGGCTTGCCCTGACTCGAACCTTTGCAGCTCTCCTCTGGCCCCGCTAACATGTGCTGCCAGAATTCCTTCCCTGTAGCCACCTGGTAGGGAGAATAGAGAATGATCAGAGATGCCTGAAATAGCATCTCTGGGTAAACCTTAGTGATCGTCTGGACAGTGTGGTTTTCAAACTCACTGAATAAAACATCTTGATACCCCAGCTCCACCCTAGGCCAGTTGATTCTGAATCTCTAAGGTTGAGCCTCAGGCTTCAGTGTTTTTCAAAAGCTCCTTAGGTAATTCTGTTATATGGAAAAGGTTGAGACAACTCTCTTGAGCGCCCAGTCCAGATTCTTTCCCCAAAACAGGACACCCATGTGAGTTAGGAGCACAGGCTAACGGGTCAGGCAGGCCTGGCTGAGTCCTGGCTCTGTACCTAGCACCTGCGTGATGCTAGGGATGCTGTCATCCTCTGTGCGCTCTAGCTTCCTCAGTCGATGGGTGCAAGACACTTGGCACTGGGCCTGGCACGTGGCGAATGTTCAGTAATGCTGGCTTTCATCGCTTCTTTGTTTTTTTCGGCATTATGATCATTATCAACATCGCCAACATGCCATTTCTACCGGCACCATCATCAACACCATCAGCATCGTCAGCATCATCCACATCACCACAGTCACCGACATCATCTCCTGCTCCTCCTTCCCCTCCTCCTCCTTCATCGCCATCATCATCATCATCATCACCACTAACATCATTATCAACGCAGACGTCATCTTCTTTGTCTCCTTCTCTCCTTCTCCTTTTTCTCATACTCCTCCTTCTCCTTCTCTTTGTTCTGCTTCTCCTCTTCTTCCATCCCAGGTGAGGGCAGCATGAGGAAGAGAACTTGTGCCTTACCCCCAGCCTAGCCTCCCACTCCAGAAGCCATCATCACGTAGAGGGGAGAGGCACTGAGTCATGGGGGAATCATAGGAATCGCAGACACACTGACTCCACACCCTGAGGTCACAGAGCTCCTGTCAAACCCAGAACACCTGCCAGGACAAAGTAGCAGGTGACAGCTAGTCCTTGGGTAGAAAGGAAGGAAAGATGTCATGAAAGACAAGGAAACGCTGCCAGTCCAGGCGGGACCAACTCTGAATGCTAACCAAGGAATTACCCATACTGTTGCTTAGACCCTCCAGAGAGCACAGGAATTACAATGAGTGGGCTATTTTAAAGTTATCCCTCTGTTCCGGAAAATCCTTGGAAATTTTAAGCTCTAATAAAAAGAAAGGATGCTGAGGAATTTTAGGAGACTTTAAACAGCTTGCAGGATTAAACAACCACCCTCAAATCCAACGCCCACACATCCCCTGATAAATGTCAGCTGGAAAGCCATTCCTATTGAAGCCATACAGGGTGGAAGAGGGAGGGGTTGGTTTAGCTCAAGGTGGCCATCCACAGACATCCTGACATGGCTAGTGACAGGGGCTGGCCACCCAGAGAGTATCACAGGAAGGCAAATGCCTCTCCCCATCAAACAAGATCACAAAATCCTCCACCCCATTGCTCATGAAAAGTTCAGTGAGAGTTTGAAGATATTACAACAGGATTTCTGGAAGCTGAGTAAAAACGACCTTGAAAATAAACCACATGCTGCTGCTAATTAATCTAAGTTCCTGGCTCCTTCCAATCAGACCCTGAACTATAATCCATCTTCATTACACTTCTTTTAAAGCAAAAATGGTGTGTTTCCGCAAGTCTAATTAAGGAAGGAACATTGTCAGGCCTTGGGTCATAACTCTTTTTCTGTCATAACTTTATTTCTGTGCCTATTACACACACACACACACACACACACAAATAAATGCTTCAGGAAACTCTGCATGACCTGTTATTGGCAACCATGGACAAGCCACTCACAGCCCAAAGATGGATGAGATGGCCAAGTAGGGTGCCATCACAGTCAGTGTCACAGCCAGCCAGTGGTCTTCCCCATTCATGTCCCTCCACCTTGCACACGTCCACCCACCATATTGCTGTACACACACCTGGTGGGCAGCCATGGGCTCAAGGAAGGGCTGCCTCGTCCCCAGCCCCAGGGAATGAAGCAGGATTGGTCTCTGCCGGGTATGGCCATCAATCCCTCTTTGACAGTGGTTGGTTTTAGGGAAGCATTTGACCCTGAATGGCTGGGTTGTGTGAGGGTGAGATGTTTGTCTCTATAGTAACCAACAAGATAAACAACTAGTGACCACAGAGAGGAAATTCACCTACCTAGGCACACCTGCCAAAGACACAACTTGAGTTTAGGAGAACTTGGGAAGAAAGTGTTGGGATAAAGCCATCTTATCTCTGAGAACTTGTTTGGTTGTCATCGTCTAACTCCAAGATTGTGACCTGGGACACTGAGAAATGGTTGGGATGGTTCAGGACCCATCTATGTGTTGGACTTCACAGTGTGGGTAGGGTAGGTGACAAGTTGGGGTTGTGTTTGAGCATCTGGTGATAGGTGCTCCCCAGCTTGGGATAGGTCCTTTCCATCAACACATTCCTCAACCCCATTCCTATCACTGCCCTACAACCCTAGATGAATCATGAGGTAGATTTCCCAATTATGGATGATGGAGGGTTCCTATAAGCTTCCCACAGAGTTTATTTATCCAAGCTCTTGAACCCATTGACCCATTAGAGCCCTCTGTGAGATTACTGGAGTCTCATTCTCACCCATGCCCTCTCTGCCCCTACTCACCTACCCCATCCTACCCCCACTTATCCTTGTAGATCCTATCAGTCACACCCTGGAAGGACCTCTAATTCTGGTTCCAGCATAAATCATGCCAACACATTGTGAAGAGAGATACACCAGCCATTGAATTTCCTGCTTGGAATATTTGACAATCCATGCTGATGATTCCTACTCATCACATGACCAGCTCAGTCCAGAGGCAGTGGTCTCAAGCAACGCTTCGCATTAAGAGAACACCACCATTGCAGTTTAGAAGGTGCCCAAGTACACGAGTGTGTGTGATGCCCTCTTAGAGACTATATTCACTGCTGTGTACTTGTAGGTCTTCACATGCACAGTGTGGGGCCCAGCCAGGCACTCTCTACCCTTAGAGCAGGGGGAGGGGGCTGTTGAGCCGCCACAGCCAGCAGGTTGTATTATAACATGAAGGGACCTTACAGCTCAGCAAGACTCACCCCCTCTGTATATAGATGAGAAGCTAAATCCAAGAAGGAAAGGGTCTTGGCCAGAGTCCCAAAGCTCTGGGCATAAAATAAGCGAAAACAAGTGAGTTAAGAGTGGTGTTAAGGATGCTGGTTTCCTGTATAGTAAAGTAGTAGGAATGACTTTGTACACTATCCAGGGTTAAGCCTTGCTGGTGTGGTAGAATTTCGCAGGGTTCCCTGGACATCTCTTGGGTGGCTTCTTCAGTGGTGGGCACAGACAGACATTTCAAGGTGGGCTCAAAGGCCATCTCTCTGCTATATAATCCTACCGATGGCCACAGCTGACTGACCACAGGAGAATGTATGACCCCGGATGGGTCTGGCACATTCTGCTTCCCAGGAATTTGACATCTACATCAACACACATGGGCCAGAAATCTTCAGGCTGGGTTGTGTTAGTGAGAGCCCAGTGAGAAGAGGATCCAGGAACTCCTGCTGCTAAGCTATCAGGAGCAGCCCCATTTCATTCCAAATCTTAGTTGTTCAAGACTTCCTTTGATGTATGAGGTACTCCATGGGCCCTCTAATAAATTACTGTACTGTTTTCCTTTGCCTAAGCTAGTCATAAGGGTTTCTGTTGCATGCAACCAAAATCAAAACAAAAAAGCTTAGCTAATGGACAGGACAATTCTCGTGTTCCGCAGGTGCCCCAGTTTTCTGCTTTGTGGACAACATGTCCGAGAGGTCCGTGAAGCTGAACTAAGTAGAATTATGTGGCCTTATATCCCCACTCCTGTTTTATGGGGCAAAATAAATTAATTACATAAATAAGGCTACAAAGCATCATTAACCTAATGTTTTAAAGAGCATGTTGAGTTTTATTGATATTATTTAACACTCTACATAAACATGGTCCTAAAGGATGACATTTTTATCCAGAAGATGACCAAGCTCTGTGGAAAGGACCAGGGAAGAGGGTTTAGAGGCCTCTGGCCACATCTTCAGACCCCAAATCCAGGGTTCTTCCAATGTCCTACGCACCACACACCCAAGGGTTAGCAGATTGGAACTTTGATGTTTTTTCAGCCACAAACTCACGCTGTAGGCTTAAACAAGCCACTTTGTCTCATTGTCAAGAAACAATTTCTTCCTTTATAAAATGGGAGTGTAGGAATAAATTACTTCTAAGTCCCCTCATAACTGTAAAATTCCCCAATTCTATTAAACCAGTCATCAGAAATCTTTTGTTTCTTCATGTTTGGGCACCAGTTCCAAAGGTGGTCCTTCTAGAGCTCACTGAGTGAGTTACATCTCAAAACAGATTATTGTAATGAACTTAGTGAAGGCCTCTGTGGCTGTCAGCCTCCAAGGTGGACCCATAGTGGTCTTTGCCTTCTACTATTCATACCCTTGTGTGGTCCCTCCTTTGCTGAATCACTGATGTGTGCAACCAATAGAATACTGGGGAAGTGATGGTGTGTGATTTCTGAAGCTGGGTTATAAAAGGCATTGTGGTTTCTTCCTTGGCCTCTTGGATCACTTGTGCTGAGAGAAGCCAGCCACCATATTGTGAGGACACTCAAGCAGCCCCAAGGAAAGTCTCGTTCTAAGGAAGAAATGAGGCCCGCCACCACCAGCCAGCACCAGCTTCTCAACTACGTGAAGGAATCACTTTCGAAGCAGATCCTTCTGATGACTGCAACCCTGATCAACACCTTGACAGCATCCTTATGAGAAACTCCAAGTCTGAGCCATCCCGGCTCAGCCACTCTCAAATTCTTGGCCCACAGAAACCGTAAGTGATAATAAATGTTTATTGTCAACTTAAGCCACTTAGCTTGGGGGTAATTTGTTACACAGCAAAAGATAGCTAATACCAACTCCAAAAAGATTACATTTGATATAAAAATTAGAAATTCTGATAAAAATAACAATCATTGTAGGATTGTTATGGTGTATTTTTCTTCTAAAAGTTCAAAATGCTTTCAAATACTTGTCCCAATTTTCTCTGAGAAATTGTGCAAGGTAAGTAGGAGCCTATGAGAGACTTAGCCCTCTTCTTGCTACCTGAGAAATTTACATATTGTTTTTAAATTATAATAGGTTTGGCAAAACATTGATAAGCTGATGGGTACCTGAGAGTTCATTATGCTATTCTCTTTACTTTCATGTATATTGGGGGAATGCTCTCTGCTCAAAAAGATCATCATTGTTAAACCTTTACTCGGGTGGGAAGGGGAGAACTCCTTGGGCTGTGGGCCTTGCCTGCTCCTCCACCTTTATCTGACAGCCTCCTACCCCAATCTCACTCACCCCAGCCACACTGGGGTGTTCCTTGACACACCAAACTCACTCCCCATGTGAGCCTTTGCACTTGCTGTTTCCCCCTGCCTCTGGCTCTCCACCAAAATCCCAGGCATACAACTAGACCACATTTCCCAGCCTCATTAGCAGGTGGGGTGGCCATGTGACTAGATCCCCTCCAGTGGAACATGAGCATAAATGATATCTGTCCCATTCAGATAGCCCTTAGAACACTCCCAAAAAGCTCTTCCAAACTCTTGTCTCCTCCAGCCACCTGGACGATGATGCCGAGATGAACTTGATGGTCAAATTGGAAGATGGTAGAACAGCCAGCAGCCTGGGTCCCTGCATGTCTGTAAGGAGAAAGCCAGCCCGCCAGCCTGAACACCTACCCCAGGGGATTATTTGAGGAATCAGTAAGTGCTTTCATTTTTAAGCCATTTGATTTCAAAGGTCTATGTGGTGTGTCAGCTCAGCTTGTAACTAACACAGTCCACACTGCTTGTCCCTACACATCATGCAGACCTGCTCAGATGTCACTTGCGTGGGGAAGCCTCTCTCAGCCTGTCCCCTCTACCAACTCCCCTACTTCCTTCTGTTCCATGGCACTTACCCCTGCCTGAGACCACACTTGCGCATGCTTAGCTGCTTGTTGCTGTCTCTCCTACCAGAACGTGAGCTCCATGAGGGCAAGGACTGTGCCCGTGTCCCCAGCAGCACCCAGCACATAACAGCTGCTTGCCCAGTAAACATTTGTTCAATAAGACAAATATGCATTTGTTTATGGCCAGGCTGGGAGGTCCTAAAGCATAAATGGATTTAACAAATGGGGTTTTGAAACCTCAGGGGGCCATGTCACCTGGGGAGTTTATTAAAAGCACCAATGTCTACATTCTGTGCCCAAAGATTCTGACCTGTGAGGTGCAGCAAGCCCCGGGGGCTGCTGCAGGAGCAGGTCTGGGATGCGCTGCTCTGGCTCTGCTCCCGACCTACACACACCTTGCAAACGTGAACTGGTGGAGAATCCACATGGTGGAGAGGACATGGCCCTCATCTGAACTCCACCTGCTGACCGCCACTGAGGACCAGCTCGCAGGGCAAGACAATGCTCCTCGCAGGAGAGTGGGCATCTATTCAGGACATAGATGTGGGCATGGTTGACAGAGACCTCAACTCACAGAGGCCTAAACGCAGAAGACGTCCATTTCTCACTAAAGTAGAAGTCTGGGTTGGGCAGGCAGCTTGTGTTCCTCAGGGGTTATCCCCTCCCGTCTTGTGGTAATCTGTAGAATGTGGCCACAGCTCACACTGCCAAGAGAGCTCTCCACCATGCACACGAGCCAACCAACAGGGACAGGGGTAGGCATGTCCTCCTTCCCTCTAAGGCCATGACCCAGAAATCACACACATCACTTCTCCCATATTCCACTGGCCAGAACTTGGTCCCATGGATGCACCAGCTGCAAGGAAGGCTGGGAAATAGAATCTCTGTTCTGGGTACCACACGTCCAACCAGAAGTTCTCTAACAGGGGAAGAAGGCAAAAATGATACTGGGGACAACTAGCCATCTCTGCCATGGAAGCCATGCGGCTCTTAGAGAGGAGGGCACCAAACACTGGTGCAGAATGATAGGCCTAGGCATCAAAGGGGCAAACTCAGCCTTAAGCCCTGTCCTCAGGCCTCATGGGGAGACAGCCACTGTCTCTGCTACTACATGTGCCACAGGTGGATGGGAAGGCCTTCAGAGGCACAGAGGATGGCTGGCCAACTCGCACCAGGGAGAAGGCTGTTCCCAAGAACACGTTTCTGCTGGTCCAAAGCAGGTGAGCGCGAACTTGGCAGGGAGCCACCCAAGCAAGCAGCCCACCTGGGCAGGGAGGCCAGAATGTGCAAATGTTAGGAAGCCTAGAAAAGCCTGGGGTCTTCAGAAAAGGGAGAGAGATCCCGGATTTAGCCTCTAGAAAACTTGGGGGAGGAGCAGGAGATGAGGCTGGAAAAGCAGGCAGGCCCACTCCCAGGAGCCAGGCTGCTGGGTTCAAGTCCCAGCTCCCCACTTACTAGCGTATGTTAGTACCTTGGCCATGTCAGCTGAACCTCTCTGAGCCTGTTTGCTCATCTACAACATGAAAATGAATAATGCTCCACCACTCTAGGCTTTTGTCAGGGTTAAAATACTTCATATGGGTGAAAACCTCGGGAGAGGGCCTGGCCCACCATGCCTGTAAGAGCTGACTGCTTTCATTATTAATGTTACCCAGAAAAGAGATTGACTCAATCCCTGGGGTCTCAGGAAAATTCCTTTAGGAAAGTGCAAGCTCTCCTGGCTGTACCGCGGAGGAAACAGAAACCCCCGCACACACCTTGCCCCCTGCTTATGTCTAGAACATAAAGCAGGGAAGTTGGCAGAGTGACTCACAGTGCTGAGGTTTGGGGAAGCCCAGCAAGAGGGACAGGGGGACAGTCCCCACCTGGTCCTCCTTTGCCCCAGAGGGCTGATGACTTCCTGGGAGTTGGTCTCCTCACTGCCCCAAGCTGTCTTGTGCCAGTTTTATGAAAAAGAAAACGTCATCCCAGACTGAGTGTGGCCCCAACACGCAGCAGTAGGGATTCCAGTGGGAACTCTATTTGTATAAGATAAGGAAGACTCTCCAGGAGGACAGATGACTGACACCTGCGTCCCCCTGCTATTTTTCCTGCTCACACTCGGTCAAACCCAAAAGGCATGCAGCCCTGGCCTTTAGTGTTGTTTGCATTGGATGAAACAAACCTGTCACTGCAGGGTGGGCAAGAAGAGGGTGGCACCCCGCTTCATGACGCAGAAAGAGCAGGGCCCTGGGGCGAGAAAGAGCTAGGTTCAAAGCCCACATTCCCTAATCGGCCAGTGCTGACTGGGCCACCCCGTGAGCCAGGCACAGTGCGTTAGGGCCTCACAGGTTCCTATTAGGGCTAGAATGAGGTGAGGTGACCAGCAGGTGATCAGTGGAGGGCAGGGTTACCACTCAGCACTCAGAGAGGGGATTAGCCAACTCCCGAAGATGGGGAGCTCCGCCCAGGTGTGTCTTCTTCTGCTGTGAGTACCCCGATCTCCTGAGCATGAGGATCAGCGCCGACAAGTCGCCCTGACCAGATACAGCCTAAATGGCCATTCCCCGTGTGGACCACCCACAGGGCCCCAGAGTAGGAGGAGAGAAGAGTAGCTGGAGCCAAGGAGACTCTGTACAATGACATTAAACAGCCCGTAGACCACACAAATCCCAGCCAATTGCAGTTGAGTGCCAGCCCCAGTATTTTTCGGAGAGACCCTCTCCCACCTGCTCCAGCCCCCTGAGAAACTTATAACCACCGAATTTCACTCCATTACCAAGTTTTACAGCAAGCAGGGAACAGGCCTCGCACATGTACGTGCTCCCCAGTGAGCAATAAAACCCGCCTCAACGCTGGCGTCAGGGTACGGTGTGCTGGAAGCTTTCTGTCCTCAGACTCTGAGCATCTGCCAAGTCCCATAAATTAAGACAAGCATCTCCGGGCTCAGTCAGGTGCCAGCAGGAGCACCCCGGCAGGCAGAGCAACCAAGCCAGGGAGAGACAGCACCAGCGCCACAGCAGCCAGGCCTCTGGGAGGGGAGCTGCCAGCCCTCAAGAGAGCTCTGTGCCACTGCCATCTCTAGGGGACTAGTTCTCAAAGGGGGTAGCCAGACCCACAACATCAGCACCACCTAAGAACTTGCTAGAAATACAAACTCTTGGACCCCACCCCAGACCTACCGAATCAGCAACTCTGGGTTCAGCCTGGCAGTTTGTGAGTTAACATGCCCCCTTAGCCAGCCCTCCAGGTGGTCCTGATGCTCACTGCTTTAAGAACCCTGCATGAGAAGCTTTCTTATCTACCTGAAACCAGCAACGTATGGCTGTGTGACAGGTCAGGAGCAGGGTGAAGCAAGACAGGTGCCCAGAAGGCAAAATCGAAGGAGGCACCCCTTTTTGAAGCCATGCCATAACTCCCATCCTTTGGTGGTGAGAGGTCCTAGGGGTCCGGGCCTGGGAGAAGTTGTGATCTATAGGAACAAAATTCTGTGTCACTGCTGGAGAGGCACAGGGCTGAGCGGACAGGTCAGTGTGGCAGGGATGGCTGGTGCGCCAGGGCAGGGAGGCCATGCTGAGGATGGGCAGAGAGTGGGCAGGGCACAGACACCCGCACCAGGCACGTCATGCCCAACCTGCCATGGGGTGCCCAAGGCCAGCAGGATCAAGGCACCGTCACCCACCCACCTTGTCAAGGAGGAAGCTGAGTCCCTCAGAGGCCCAGTCATTTGCTCAAAGTCATGCAGCGGGTGAGTCCTTCCCATTGTCCCTGCCCAGTGCCTCGCTGGGTGGTAAGAAGGGAGGAAAAGGGGGAGCATCCTGGCTGTTCTCATGGCAACAGACCAAGCACAGACCAAGCAGAATTTTATTAGTAGAACTGGATAGAACATCAGAAACTATGCTGTCTAACCCCCTCATTTTATATACAAGGCACAGAGAGGGAAGGTGATTTGCTTAAGATCACACAGCAGATTGGTGACTGAGCTAGGGCTGAGGTCTGGACCCAGCACAGTCCTGCAGTGAGAAATGCATTTGACCTGGCATGCATGCCTGTAGCTATCTCTGTGGGTTAGATGGGTGTTTATCATGTCCTCTTCTGTGGCTTTTTTTTCATTATTGTATCATCTCATTTAGGTTACCAGTGTAGACATCATTATTCCTTCTTCTGAAATGCAAGCTGCGTGTTAGTCTGCATAGTCTTATTTTATGGTAACAAGCAACTCAAATCCTAGTGCCTTAACACACGCAAGCTTATTTCTCCCTCCTAAATCCCTCCCAAGGAGGAAGTGAGTCTTTAAAGAGCCCCACGTCTGAGTCCTGGCAATGTCCACTGCAACCTGTGACTGAGCCAGGATCTTCACTGTGAGAGACACATAGAAATCACTCAATAACTGCTAGAACATGTGAACGAACAAACAAATGACACAAAACAAGAAAGGAACTAAGAGGTCAAGGGAAGGATGGAATTTCTTCCTGGGCCCAACTCTCCTCTGCCTGATGTCATTTAATCCCCAGGAAGCAGAGGAGAGCAGACAGAGCAGTGGACTCAGAGTCCAGAGGCATGTGGTAAAGTCCTCACCCTGCCACTGACCTGGCTGTGTGGCTTTGGACAGTTCACTTCCCTTAGCTGGGCTTCAGTTCTCTTACTGGTAAAATGATACAGTTGGATGATCAGAAGATGAGTTCTAAGGTCTGTGACAGCTCTGACATTGTCCGCCTGCAACTACATACCACCAGGAAGGAACAACAGGACAGCCCTGGCTCTACGAGGGTCCAGTTGGACCTGTAGAGCAGCAAGTACCAGGACGAGCATTGGGGGAAATAGCCCAAACTCTGTGCATCATAGACTCTGAATAGTCAGGATTATGACTCAAGAATTCCTAAAGATAATGTCCAATATGTGGCCAGGTGTGGTGGCTCTCTCCTGTAATCCTAGCACTCTGGGAGACCAAGGCTGGAGGACTTCTTGAGCTCAGGAGTTCAAGACCAGCCTGAGCAAGAGTGAGACCCCATCTCTAATTAAAACGCAGGAAATTAAAATTAAAAAAATTTAATATATATATATATATATATGTTCTTTGTCCTGAAAGGGTAGGCAGTATTTAAAGAGGTAGTGGGAATTGTCCCTTCTCCGTGCCCAGGTTCTCGGGGCAGTTCTGTCCCAGGCTCAACGCCAAGTGCTGTACATAAATGTTGTTTAGTCCTCACAGTCCCTTGGAAGCACCTATAATTTCCCTCATTTTAGGGTAAGAAACTGAGGCTCAGGAAAGTTATGCTAGTGCACTGGGCAAATGCCTGGGGATATGTCTGTGAACAAAACAGACCAAAGTCCCTGGAGACATTCTAGTGAGAAGACAACAGTAGCTAAACACCTGGAGGCTGTGGCCCCTTGGTTAACAAACGCTATGAAGAAAAATAGCACATGGAGAGGCAGGAGAGTGGGAAGGGAGTGTGGCGGGCAGGGGAGAACAAGAGAAGGCTTCCCTGGGGTGGTACCTCCGTCAGGACTGTGCACAGGTGAGGGCATGAGCCACGCAGCCATCTGGGACAGAGGGTTCCCACAAAAGGAGCTGCAGACGCAGGGCCTGAGGCTGCACAGCAGAGCAAGGGGGAGGCCAGTGCACCTGGGATAGCGTGAGCAAGGCGGGGACTGGGCTGGAGAGGGACACTAAGTAACTGACCTGGAGAGGTGCCAGGGCCAGAGAGAGCAGGGCCCGAGCGCAGCGGGGCCTCGAAGCGTTCTGTGCAGAGGACAGGCCTGGGCTAATTTGGGTGTGGCAGGAGCCCTCAAGCTGCCGTGCCAGAGCAGGATGAAGGGTGCAGGCAAGAGGCTGGGAAATGAAGGTGGTGGCTTGGGCTGGAGTGACAGCTGCGGAAGGAGGAGACATAGGGAAAAACCCAAGTCCTCTCATTCAATTCACTTCTGACACTGTCTACCCGGAGGTAGCGTCAGATCCCACAGAGCAAGGGCTCGGCCCCATAAAACTGCCCCCACTTCACACCAGTCCAAAGCAGTAGGTTGTCATCGATACTTCTGACCAACTGGCTACAAACTGGGGCTTCCCACTCGGGTTTGGTTAATTTGCTATCACTTCTCGTAGAATGCAGAGAAACAAAAGTTGCCATCAAGGAAAAAAAAAGAATGCCACGAAACACTATACTTATGTCTTACTGACTCTTTAATAAAGGATATTACAAGGGATACGGAGGAACAGCCAGAGGGAAGAGATGCGTGGGGCAAGCCATGCGGGAAGGGCGCGGAGCTTCCAGGCCATCTCTGGGCTCACCACCCTCCAGGAACCTGCATGTGTTCAAAAATCCAGAAGCTCTTCAAGCCCCAGGCCTTTGGGGTTTTTATGGAGGCTTCATTGCCCAGGCATGATTGATTACGTCTTTGGCCATTGGCAATCAACTCAACCTTCAGCCCCACTCCCCTCCCCAGAGGCCGGGGGTGGTGCTGAAGCCCCTGCCCTCTAATCATGTGCTGGTCTTTCCAGTGACCGGCCCCCACCCTGCAGTTAGGCAGGGGCCCAGCCATGGGGGGAGGGGAGGACAAATACATATATATTACATCTGTGAGTGTGTGTTTATCTTATAAATCACAACATCATAGGAAGTAATGAGAAGTGGATACATTCTGGATACAGCCTGAAGATAAATCCCACAGCATCTTCATACAGATCGGATGTGAGGATGAGAGAAAAAGAAAAGCCGAGGATGACTCCGGGACGTTTTCAGTCTAGTAACTGGGAAGGTGGTGTTCTGGTCACCTACTGCTGCATTATAAACCACCCCAAAACGTAGTGGCTTAAAACAACCATTTGTTTTGCTCGTGATTTTGTGGGTCAGGGACTAGGAAAGAGCCTGGCTGGGTCATTTGTCTCTGCTGCACGTGGCGTCAGCTGGGGAGGCTGGGGTGGAGGGACCGCGTCCCAGACGGCGTCTCCCCTTCTCCACTTGCATTTGGGGCCTCGGTGCTTCTTAGCGCCTCTGCCTCTCTCTCTCCCTCCCTCCTGCTCTCCATCTCCACTCTCTCATCCTCCAGGGCTCTCCCACATGGCTTGGGCCTCTCACAGCAGGGTGGTCCCCGGATAGTCACACTTCTTACATGGTGGATGACTAACTCCAAGTGGCAGGAGGTAGAAGCTTCCAGGCTAGTTAAGGCCTATGCCCCAAGCAGCACAGAACCACTTCTACCGTGCTCTGTCATTCAAGGCAGTCGCGGGGCCTGGCCTATTTCAAAGGGGTGGAAAAATTAACGCTCCCTCTTGATGGGGGAGTGGCAAGATCACATTGCAGAAGAGCACACAGGGTTGGGGGGATATTATCGTGGCCATTTTCAGAAAACACAGTCTGGCATAGACGCAGTTAGCACTTTGTAAGACGGGGGAAGGTGGGATCACAGCTCGGTTCTAGACACGTTAAGTCTGAGAAGCGCAAAGGTTATCCAAGCAGAGATGAAGGATGGGGCCCCAAACCAGCCTTCCTCCACTTGCGCTCCCACCCACCCATATGCCAGGACTTCACGGAGCGACCAGCACCTCTGCACGTGCCCTGTAGGGTGGCTGACCGTTTGAGAGAACTTTTACAGCTTTCTGCCAGGGAGGCCAGGAGGACAGAGGCAAGCACAGAGATTAAGGCAGCTTCCTCCCGGGTCACGGCCAACAAACCCTTCCGCCGGCTCCATCCAAGGCCCCAGCACCAAGGTGTCGTGAGAAAGACTCCAAGTCAGCAAGAAGCAGCGGGTTGAAGCGTTTCCCAGTTTTTCACATGACTCATAAATCTGTTACATGGTGAGGAAATTCCCTGAAAGCTTTTTGGCAGTCTCATCCAGTCTGACCAGTAGCTAAGAAACACATAACCTTCCAGTTAAGAAAAGGAAAGAAAACACACAAGGCTTTGACTCAGGGCTTAAACGGAGGGTCACTTGAAAAGCTCTCCTTCCACTGGGTTCACAACAGCCTTCTGGGAGAGAGCAGGGATTTATTAGGAAGGTTTGCAGTTGCAACAGGCTTTAAGCTGTGGATGGTCATGGGTTGTCTGCACGTGTCTGCGTGCACACACATGCCTTAAAGACAGGGCCCCAGCCTGGGGCAGGTGAGAGAGGTCCCCCCGGAAGGCCTCTCTCGCTGACTGCTGGGAAATGCAAGGCCTTCCCCGCTGGTGCACAGACGTCCGTGCCTATCCCCAGAGAAGCCAGGGCTAGGATGCCGCCGAACCGTGCAGTCAGCCCCATCTCTGGCTCACGCGACGGGACAGAGGAGTAGGAAAGACACCAACACCCTTCCTCGCAGGACACCTTCAGGCAAACTGCCCAGCGATGAGTGAGAAGCCAGGACGGGAGTCACCTTTGAGAAGGAGAGTGGGGCCAGCACCTAGGAGGGCACACAGGGTGTTTCTGGGGCACTGGTGGTGTTCTGTTTCTTGTTTTGGGTAGTGATCCACAGGCATGTTCACTGTGTGCTAATCCATCAAAGTCTTCAATCACCAAAAAGAAAACTGTTCTTATTTTTTTTTCTCAGTTTTTATTTTCTTTTGTTTTGTTTTGGCAAGTTGCATGCTACTTGACATTTTGGCAGTGTGTGATTCTGTCAACAATCTCTTCTCTCAGCTTCTAGGAGATAGCTTTCTCCATGTGATATGTATACTTCTCTCTATGTATGTTATACATCAACAAAAAGTTTATTTAAAAAAATACCTTTTCTATCTGAGCCTCAATTTGCTCATCTGTACAATGGGGACAATAATAGACACTTCGGGGCATAGTAAGGATTAGAGATACTGACAGAAGTGTCCGGCACAATACCCTCACCTGCTGAAGCTGCACGTGACGCAACATGTTTGCATGTTGCTCTCCCATGACATGACAGGACTGTCACAATTAACCATGGCTTCTCCTTCCCTGCCTTCTCCTCTGCTCCCAGCCACCGCCCCCAAGGTGTGTTAGTCGTTTGCCATTTGTGGGTTAGAGTTTCAGAACTAGAATTACTGGTCAAAGGGTGAAATAAAACATAAGGCTTTGAATGCATTGGTAATTTAAATAGCATTAAAAAATAGGAACGCCTGAAGGGCCGGTGAGTGGTGCTCTGTGGAAGGAGAAGCGGTGAGGCCATTCTAGTGCAAGAAACTCCTTGTGCCGAGGTCTGGAGGACTGGTGGCAAGGAAGGATCTAGAAGGCACACAAACAACAGGAGGACGCTAGGGAAAGCAGAAGTGCTGGGACACGAGGGTGGACAGATGACATTACAGTTCCCAGTACGGGGTCTGGATTTTACCCTCAAGGCAGAGAGGGAGGCCCTGGGTTTTAAAGTGTCAGGCCCAGAGCAGCCACTCAGAAAGAAAGCAGCACGGAGGGTAGGGACAGGAGGGTGGGGAGCAGGATCAGAAGATACTTACGTCACTTTTTAAAATCGTGGCAAAATGCTCATATAAAATTTAACCTTCTGACCATGTTCTACTATTGAGTAGTGTTGAGTACAGTCATGTTGCCGTGCACCCAATCTCCAGAACTTTTTCATCGTGCTAAACTGAAATTCTATACCCATTAGACAACAGTCCCCTTTTCGCCCCCAGATCACTGCGACACGTCTCACTGACCTGCTGGCTGTGGGGTTGAGGCAGATGGAGGAGAGAGGGGTGACTCCCAGGTTTGGGGTTGGACAACTGGTTAGGTAGCAGTGCCATTAACCAATCTGGGGGATATAGATGCTTCAGTTATCTATCATACAACAACCCACTCCCAAACTCAGCGACTTAAAACAACGAAGATTTGTGATTGCTCATGATTCAAGGGGTTAGCCGGATGCTTCCTGTGCCGGTCTTGCCCAGACTCAATCACTTGGCCACGTTCAGCTGAGGGTGGGCTGGGCTGGAAGGCCCAAGCTGGCCTCACTCTTGAGCCTTGAGAATGGCATGTCCACGCTGGAGGCTGCTACTTTGGCCTGGATCCCGACATGAACAAGTCATGTCACAGTGTCACAGCCAGCATGCAGCTGACATCGAAGGCCATTGTAGGAAACCACTGGGTGTTGGGACTGTTTGTTAATATGGCATAACCTAGCAAACACTGACCGATACAGACTCAATAAATGTTTGTTGAAGTCTATCAACTAGAAACAAAGTGATGGGAGCCCAGAATTGGGAGGGCTCAATTGTGACTGTGGTGATGGTCAGAAGAGACCCCAGAAAAGGGACGATTTGCACTGGCCCTGGAAGTGTGGCCAGGATTCAAAGAGAATGCAACTGGGGGTAGAGGAAGCAGTATGCATGTTAATGTCCTAATAATCGAGACCATGTACTCTTGGATTCTTTTCCTATGTTATAAATTCTGCATAAAATCCTTGTTTCATAGTATGCCTTGGGTTTCTTTTGAAATATGCTTCAAAAACCAGTACTAGCAAGCAGGGCTGCATGTTAATGGCTTGGCCCAGCTCATGCATGAGAGGTCCAAATAAAATCTGGGTTTCACAGCAGAGAAAATAAAGAGGGATCTGAAAAGAGCCCTAGATTCTTGACCGAAAAATGCTTCTCTCTTTAAGAGACAGACACCTGATGCCCGGGACACCTGCATCCCTGGACGCTGAGCCCTTCAGACTGCGGGCAGTTAGGACCTTGCGGGAATGGGGTTGGTTGACAGGGGTTGAGACGCCACCCACAGCTGCCTTCTCCCAGGGCAGGGCCAGCCGGCCTTGAATGACAGCAGGAAGAGGCGCACTGTGCGCAGGTTGGGAGCCGAACCCTCTGGAATTCAGAGGTTGAGCCGAATCCTCCAGAGGATGTGGCCCAAGGGCCTGGGCTGGCGGGTTTGGCGGGTGCGACCGCATGTGTGTGTGTGTGTGCACACGCGCACTCAGACGTGCACACGTTCAATTTAGCAGAGGAAGTCAAGGCAAATAGTTTAATCACAACCATCCCTTGAGGCAATTTGAAATAATTTTCTCATTAGCGAATGTAATGTGCAGCATGACTAATGCTCCGTCAGGCGGCAGCGCCCACCCCCTCGCTCTCCGCTGTCACACCACCGCCGCTCTGGGGTCTTTTTTTCAAATATGAGCATGTGAAATAAAATAATGGCACCCCTCGGGGCTGAGGCAGACCCGACTGAAGCTGGAGGGAGCGTCACCTCTGGGGCACCAGGACGCTCAGGCAGGGCTGCGGTCTGCACACCCCACCCTTCGCTGAGGCAGAGCCGGGACCTTCCACCTCTTCCTCTCCTGCCCATTTCTCTCCCCACTCCACCTCTGTGCTCCTGCCTGCCTGTCTCCTATTCTCCGTGTCCCTTGCTCTGTCTGTCCTGGCCCTGTGGTCTGTTCCTCCCTGTCTCTGCCTCTGTCTCTCCTGGTATGGTGCATGCGCGCGCGTGTGTGTGTGTGTGTGTGTGTGTGTGTGTGTGTGAGAGAGAGAGAGAGAGAGAGACCATTGGGCCCCGAACTTTTTCATTTTTTTAGGAATCCCTTAAAAATGAGGAGCCTGGCTTCTTTTCCCACCTCAAACCGTAGCCGTGGATGTTCACACTGAAAGGGCTTTCAGAGATTTTTCTAGAGCTTTGCTACTGCAAGTGTGGTCCGTGCACCAGCAGCACCTGGAGCTGGTTAAAGACAGAGTCTTGAGCCCCTCGTCGGATCTGCTAAATCAGAACTCGCATTTTATCAAGAACCGCAGGCACAGTAAAATCTGGGAGGTGCTGGCCTCACTGCCCCATTTAGAGGTGCCTGAGGCCCAGTGTGACACAACTCAGCCCTAGTTAAACACTGTCACGGCACCAAACCCAGGGCCCCTGATTCGTGGCAGCCCAATGACCCCCCCATGACTGTCAAGGTGCCTCTCATTTTAAGGTAACCACTTTCAAGTGTCTCCTTCAGAGATCACTTTAGAGAAGGGTTACCTCCCAACACAAAAGGAGTCCCTTCTTTGCAGGAGCAACCCCTCCCTCACCCCTGTTCTCCAAACACATTTAAGTTATGGACGTTCAGAAAATCTAGTAACACTCACGTTTCAGACACGCCTATTGGGTACAGCAAAATACACCCCTTTCTAGGCCATGAGGGTGTCTCAGTCCGTCCAGGCTGCTATAACAGAGTGCCATAGGGTGGGTGGCTTATAAACAACAGAAATGTATTGCTCACAGCTCTGGAGGCTGGAAGTCTGAGATCGGGTCCAGCAGGGTCGGGTTCTGGTGTGGGCCCTCTTGTTGCAGACGGCCAAACTCTTGTCATGTCTTCAGTGGCGGAAAGAGAGCTAGAGAGTTCTCTGGGGCACTGATCCCATCCACAAGCAGCCAAGGCCGGCACTGAGCCAGGCACACGCACGTGGGAATATTTCAATGTCTGACCTAAGCCCTGCAAATCAGAGCGGGAAAGTGTGAGCTTTGGGGTCAGGCACACCCACTAAACCCCCGTGGTCCTGTCACAGCTGTGTGAACTTCAGCATATTCCTGGGCCTCTCTCAGCCTTGCCTTCCTCTTCTACAAAATAGGGAGACCCAAATCAGGGGGTTCTGGGACAGGCTCGGCAGTGTGTGCAGAACGCAGCAGGTGCCCGGCAAGCGGTTCCTGACCAACAGCTGAGGGAGGAGGGAGAAGCCCAAGATGGTTTCATTATGTAAATATTTGGGACCCTCAGCAACTCCAGATCTCCAAGGCTCCAGGCACAGAGACGCAGAGTAAGCCCTGGGGTCTGCTGAGAATTGATTTTCGTTAAACAGGGAGTGAGGCCTTGAAGACCCACAGGGCCTCGCAGGCAGGGAGCAGAGAGACTGGGTTAGGCCGGGACGCTGCACCTCACCCCACAGCTCACACATCCAAGGGCACAGGAGCACAACTGAGACCCATCCATGCCACGGGGGAGGACCCCTTTCGGCACCACCCCAGCTTCCTTCCACAAGAGGTTGGAGTGGGAGGTGGGAAGGTTCACTGTGCCCTCTGCTGTCTGCCGCCAAAGCCACTAGACACCCCCTTGCTTCATGTGCAAGCTTGGGCACTAAGGTGGGGAGCACCTGTGAGGCAGGTTTGCCTCCATGTCCCCCCAAACACACACACACACTGCTTTTGCCTTGTCCCCCTCTGCTGCGAAGGCACTGCCCACCACCGCCAACACCTCACAGGCTCTATTTCAGGCGGTTCCCTCCCCTCAACAGCCCATCCAGAAGGCCACGTTCCCACAGTTGTCCAGACACCCACCTGGACCTTAAGGGGACATTCAGTGGCCCTCAAAGCAATCAGTGACTTTACTGGGGTAACCCCAGCTTTTAACTGACTCCTTCAAGATCGTTAACCCGAAGTCATGCCTTACAAAAAGCAATTGCAACCCTCAATCTGAGAGGAGGAAGTACCGTGGGCGGCCAGCAGGGACAGGTGACGCAGGAGGCAGGAGCCTTCACGTTCCACGTGGAGCCCCCTAGTCAGTCTCTGAGCAGGACAGGGTGTGGCCTCAGGGACAGGCAGGGCAGCCTCAGCTCTGCCCTGCCTGCAGCCTGGCTTTGGGCAAATATCGCTTCTTTCCTCACCGAGGGAGGAACTAACAGATCTCTAAAAGGCGTCCCCCTGCTAGCTCCATATTCCTTGGGTCCTGAATCACCTGGGGGGGGGCACTCCCAATGTCGGACCCCCACATGAGCTTTGACATCAACCTCTGTTGCCTCATTGTCCCTCCTCCCTCCAAGGTCCCACCTCCTTAGTGTTCAGTATCTCCCCGCCCAGAGCCAACTCCCAGGAAATGACGAGGTGAGCTCGGCACAGCTGTGGCCTCTAGAGGCAGGTGGCCTGGCTCGACCACTGTCTCTCCCCAGAGGCCAGGTGACTTTAAAGGCTAACTGAAATCAAGGATGTGCGTGTGATTTGGAATCCAGGAGAGTTCACATAATGTCCTTACAGTTATGTGAATCTTGCCTTATCGCCCTGCTTGGTGAGGGCAAGGACTCTGATTCATTGACCTCTGATTCCCCCCACGGCACTTAGGGCCATCACTTGAACATGGTAGGAGGCCCACAGACATTTCTGCACAGGTGGATGAATGAATGAAAGAGGGTTCCGTGGTCAGGGGGCGCAGCAGGCTTGCCCGCAGGCAGGGGGTTCGGGGAAGGAGTGCTGGCTGCTGAGCCCAGTGAGAAGCCAGGCCTCCCGTGGACGGAGCCTGGCAGTTGGACCCCACTGGAAAGCTTAAAACCTGGCGAGCACCTCTCTGCATAGACAGGGCTGTGCCTCACACCTCTGCCGTCTGAGGCCCCGGAGGCCCTAGGCATGTCGGTGTCCTTGAGGGGCCCAGTCTCCTGAACTAGCTGGTCTCCTGGGGCCCTTGCAGCTCCAGCACTGTGTGGTGCTGTGGGCGATTCTACCCCTGGTGCTTACGGTGTTTGTGATCGAAGTGCCCCCCAGACTGGAGGTCAGTGAAGGCACACACACCACGAATGTCTCCCCTCGACTCCCCCTTTCGCCCCTAAAAAAAGCCTTCTAGACACTTAGGATTTTAACTGAACTAAAGCCTTCGTGCTCACAGTGTCCAGACCAATAGCATGAGCATCACCCAGAAGCTTGTTAGAAATGCAGAAGCTCAGGCCCCACCCCAGACCAACTGGATCAGAATCTGCATTTTAACCCAGTCCCCGGGGCTTTTGTGCATGCGTGAAGTTTGAGAAGTGCTGGGCTAAGGCACTCTGATCCCTGGAAGAGGCGGCTGTGAGGAAGTGGAAAGGGCCTGGGCCTGGGCCTCAAAGGCGAGCTGCCCCACTCCCTACCAGCTGTGTGCCCACAGGGCCTCAGTCCCTTCTGTACTCAGTTTTTGCATCTGTAAAGTGGGTGGACAGCGCTCAACCTGCACACATCAACGATCCACAGTGGGGCACCCAGTTAACTTAGAGGTGTTCACTGCAGCACTGTCTATGACAGCAGGGGAACTGAACACAATCTAGGTGTCAACCAGGAGGAGGCTGCTGACAGAACTGGGACACATCCAAACAGGACACCACAAGTAAGAAGGATAAACGAGAATTGTATGTTCATGATCTGCTGCTGAGTGAAAATAGCAAGATTACAGAACAATGTGTGTAGTGTGATACCAGTAATGTAAACACACACACGTACCTTTAGGTATGGATGGAAAAGTCTAGAAGGTTACAACCCAAACAGGGTTAGTGGCAAACTGGGAGATGAAGGGACTGAATTGGGAGCAGAAAAGAAGGTATTGCTTTCCCCATATTGTTTTAGGTCTTACTAGAATTGATTAGAAAAAAATTAACATACTATATAAATTTGAGATATTGTCACCATCATTATTTATAAGGTGAACATAATAGCACTAATGATGAAATAACACATCTAAAAAGTCGTGGTTCGCTCTTTTGAGTTACTGGTCTCCCCAGGACCAAGACATGGGGCATGAAGACGCTGGAACTTGGAGCACCAGGAGGTTCTTGGACTCAGCCCCCCGGTGAGGTGTGCGACTGCTCGAGTGACATGACTCCCGCAAGTGGTCTCCGCTGAAATGCACCGGGCTGTAGCATAACACGGGTTCCAGTGGCATCCAGTTTACAACAAAATTATACCGTGCTCAGTCATTTTGAACAGAATATAACCTTATCTCATGGGGTTCCACAAAGTCCTGGCTCCCTCAGCTGCAGAGAGCAGTTGGGGGAGTCTGGGGCGGAGGTGGGGGAGTGCCAGGAGAGGGCTGCGAAAGTGTCAGAGGACGCTGCAGGAGCGCACCATGCCCAGCCCCAGGAGACCCAGGGACGCCCAGGAAAGTCAGCTCCATGCAAGTCATCACAGAAGGGGAGACAAGGACAGGGGTCCTGGAGCCCCCAAATCGTACCACCAATGCCACCCACTTAGGTTCCCATGAAAGACTGAGCCTGGGGCTGAGGGAGGCAGAAGAGCCCAGGGAGAGGCTCATCGGATCAGTCCCCACGGGAAGGGCAGGGTCTTTGGAGGAACTCGCCCCTTACTCAGGGCCTCTGTGTCAGGCTACCTGAGCACTCGTGTAGGAAGCCAAGGGTGCAAGTCCAAGAGCATTTCCAAATATGCTGCCAGACAAGGCAGGAATTGGGACCGGGTTCAAGCAGAGGAATGAGAGGCTGAGGACAGGGAGGACCAGGGAGTCGGGAGCAGGGTGAGCCCCAGGAACAGGAGGGCACACATGGTGGCCAGTGTGCTTACCAACGCCTGGCACACAGTAGGTGCTCAGCACGCAGCCGTGCACCCTCCTTACCCCTGCTGTTCCAGGGACTCCTCCTCCCTGCTGCGTGTCAGGGCTCCAGGGGCCATCTCAAGTCCAAGGATGGATGAGCCCTGATCAGCCCTAAAGAAAGGAGTCCTCTCTAACCAAAAGAAAAGGGCCAGCTGGCGTCTGGGGGCCTGGCGGGTGGCAGGGTGGCATCCTGCCAGGGCCCATTTCAAAGTCACTTCCACATGTTCATCTCATGTAGGTTGCCACACAAAACACAGATGAAATATTGCATGGGACATACTTACACTAAAAAATATTCATTATTCATCTGAAAATCAAATTTAATGAAGCATCCTGTTGGGTTCTGTTGTTTGCTTGTTGTTTTCTTTGCTTGTTTGTGCTACAGCTGGCTAATCAAATCTCAGAAGAGTCTGATAGGCAGGCAGTGGCGATACCACTATCCCTACACGGCAAAGGGGAAAGCAAGGTGGGGACACTTTTCGTGTTCAAGTTCCCAGAGCCGGTGGGTGGCGGGGCGGGGATGGGTCTCAGGTTCTCAGATTCCCAGACTGTCCTTCTCCCACACCCATAGTGCCCAACCTTCCCAGGCAGCACCTGGGAGCTTATTAAAAGCAAAAATGAGACTGAAGAAAAAGGAGTTCGAGGATACACCCCAAACAGATGGTTCCCAGTTGGGGGGGGGATATGCTCGGATGGGGAAACTGAGGACCACGTGCCTTCATAGTGCCTGGCTGGTCCCCCTTGAGCATACACTGCGTCTGTGGTCTTAAAACTGAGAAAATAAATGAGCAGACACTCTATATTGGCAGGAGAAAGGGGGTGATACATGGGGAAGTGGAACCCAGTGCAAGAAAATGAGCTAAGCTCTGCTCTAGAGCTTTCTCACACACTGGGGAACCCACCTCAAGGAAGTAATCTGACACGCAGGCAAAGATGCCTTTCCGTGCAGCCTGTGCAGACCATGCTTTCAGAAAATGTTGAATGTCACGGGAAAAGACCCATGATGCTCAGGAGGAAAAGGACACCAAGCTGAGAGTGTGGCCCTGGTGCAAACACAAATGTGCGCACCATAACAAAGACTGGAAGGAAAGCTGCAAAAACGTTCAATGTGACTGTCGGAGGGAAGGACCATGGTGATTGAGATTTTCTTAATTTTCTAAATGAACAGACATACTAAAGATTTTTTTAAATAAAAATAAAGGTGTTTTTGTCCCACCTCAGAGGGACGAAGCCAGAATCTCAGCAGGCTGGGAATCCTGGAAACCTGTATGGTACATTCAAAGCATTTGGGACCCTTCTAGCATCTACACCGCCCCAGAGCTTTATAACCAACCACTAGGGATCAAAGGCCGGAAGAGGTCTTGCTTCTGCCTGTGCAAGGCTCTGTCCACGTGACCCATCTGGCCCCTGCAGGTGCTTCTAGGGAAGGAGCGGCTGGGGGCAGAGGGCAGCCCGGGGCGAGGAAGGGCACCTCACAGGCAAATGCTCACAGGTATGTGACTTCTTCTGACTAGGAAAGAAGCAGATCTCTGTGGCTCTATGAAAATCACTTTGCAAACGAAATGGAAAACAGGGCCTTGGAGGCAGCCAACCCCACAGCACACCCTAGAGTCCCTCACCTGGAAACACAGTTATAGCCAAACAGGTGGCACCACCAGGTGTAATTCAATCCGAGTCGTATCTATGAGTGGACAAAGTAACAAAAACGTTTCACACATCACTCTGCCTTAGGGCCATCATTCGGAAATTTGGAGCCCAGGAGGCCCCTGTGCTACCCAAGAAGACAGGCTTTGGGGCAGGATCAAGCCATCTTTAATCACTACAGTCAGGGCTCAATGGCGCATTGACAGATGGGAGACAGAATAGTTGAACTTGAATGGCCATAGCACAATGACCCCTGAGGTCTCCACCAACCCCTGCCTTGGGTCTCTTCCCACTCTCGCCCCTTCAAAGTGCCCAGAACCCCCACAATAGGTTCCTCCACATCTGGGCCACTGAAGGTCTGTTTAGCCAAAAGTTCCTCTCTCTTAATCAATCCTTTCACCAGCAGTGCTAGCCCCTCGGTGGACAGGGCTCTACTACATATTAAACAGAAAGAAGAATGATCAGATTAATTCATACTAAGGTGTGACTGACTGATAACCTGACCTCCACGAGCCGCAGGAGATCAGCCAGCCATGAGCATCTTGGCTCGTGACAGCGGCGACTGGGCTTTGGGACTCCTGCGCCCTCCTGAGCAGCGTGGAAGACAGCAAGGCTCCTCTGGACAACCTCAGCTACAGAGAAAGGAGGCTTCTTCCTGGGCCTCCTTGGTGACCGACAGCAGCCTCGGACGCCTGAGGAGAAACTCCTGGGGCAATTGCATCAGCACAGGACGCCTTTGTTTTGAGCTAAGGCTGGTTTTCCCACAAGCAACTGAAATAAATTAGAGCGTTTTCAACGAGGGCGGTTGAAAGCGGCACTCTTGGAAAAATCTCAGCAGCTGCTCTTTATTGGATTATAACTAGGAGCAAAACACCCCAAACCACACAATCGCCAGCAAAGGGGGGCTGGGGGGGAAATCAAATCAAATACAACATTGTTGTAGGCTCTGGAAAATGTTTCCCTAGGAAACCCAGCCTGGGAACCTGGTCAATGTTCTCTCGCTCGCCTGCTTGGGGAGACAGACTCTGCTTCTCGGGGGTCAGATACAGTTTGTCTACACACAGGCAGCCAGAGACACCGACAGACAGCCACACACAGGCAGGCTGGAGACAGGGCACAGGCACCCCAGAGCAGGCTGCCACTGGAGGGATGCACTGAGGCCCGAGGAGAACACCCCGTCTGCTGGGGTGCTCAGCCCAGAGCGAGACGCGTCAGGCTGTCCGCCGAGAGGTCTTAAAAAATAGGTGAAACCATCCTGCTCGTGGGGTGAGCACATCCCGTCGTGCCCTGGAGCCCAGAGGTGGGATATGTACCCCAGGAAGCCCACGAAGGCATCCATCCACTGTTGGCATCCAATTCAGCAGATGGCTTGAGATGGGAAGAAATTGCTGTGAGACCAGAAAACTGGGTGGTTCTAACTCTGCCACGACTCAGCCCTGTGAACACAAACAAGCCGTTTGTGTTTCTCTGAGCCTCAGTTCTCTTATCCACAAAATGAGTATCATCATATCTGCCTTCTCCTTCCAGAGTGGAGGTGCGGGGTTGTTCATAAGCCTCAAACGAGAAACCAAAGCGGGCAGAAATCAGAAGAGGTTGCTGGGGGAGGTGGGGATGGCCGGGATGGGGCAGAGGGAGCTCTCTGGGCTGACGTAAACGTGCTCTATCTCGAGTGGGGTATAGGCGTTTGTCAAAATAAATCAAACTGTACGTTTAAGATCAGTGCATTCCGCTATACGTAAATTATACCCGAGTTTTTAAAAATGAGAAGTGAAATTACGGTGTGCAACAAATAAAAGCTACTCCCGCCATAAAGGAGGCTTTATTGACCTGCTGTGAACAGGACACTCTCAAGTAAATAAAGTCTCACTTCACCCTCGGATAGGAGACTATTTTGAAGTTCAGGTTCAATAGTTTCAGAAAACACATATGTTTGTGTCTAGTTCGAGCTGGTTTTGTAGGTATTTAAGAAAAACATTAGTTCAATTCAGAGTTCAGTCGAAAAATAATAATATTTGGATTCGGTTTCGGGTTCAGTGAATCAGGGCAGTGTTTTCCAATTTGGGGGTCATGGTTCGGTTCAGTTCAAGTTCTCGTTAGAACAGCCCAGCGTGGGGCTTGGCCCCTGGGACACGGCCGGCCGGCTCACTAGACATTGTCTACACGCTTCCATCCCCTCCAGATCAGCCACAGTCAGGGGAGCCGTTTCTGACCTCTGTCCTGTACCTTCCAAAAGGAGAAATCAGAACTTAAGAGAAAAAGAAACTAGTTAAATTCTTTGGCTATGTCAAATCAAACTGAGGCCTGTACTCTCGCCCACACGGGCAAGCAGCAGGACTGGGTCTCTGAGACGTTGCCACCCACCAGGAAGAAGAACAAATAATCATGACACTGGGGCGGTGTATGCCCCGGGCCCTGGGTGGGTGGGGCTGCTGTGTCCTTCTCAGGTGGAGGGACCACGGGGAGGTGGTGTGACTTACCCAGGGCCCTAGTCAGGGGTGGGGAGTATGCTCACACCCAGGTGTACACAAGCAGTGGGCAGGGGATGAGAAGTCCTCCCAGACCACACCAAGCACAGTGGCTTGCTCCTTCCAAGTCCCGGTTGAACCCTCTGTCTCTGGTTAGTCCCAGCAGGCACACGTGTGGAGCCACAACTTTCTTTTTTAGCCTTGGCATTTCTGCTTGAGAGTGAGGCTCCAACTTCTATTTCCAAGATTCCCAGCAGGAGCTGGCACAATGGGCAGGAGACAGAGCTCAGAACCATTGCTGGATGTTTCTGGGAATACCACTGGCGAGGTACGGGAATAAAGCTCTAGGGAGCCTGCGAGCAGGACGGGCTACCTCCCACCTGGCAGTCCCTGCTGCCTCTTCTCTCTGCGACCTCATACCATCCTGGGCCTCAGCCACAGAGCAACCTGCAGAAGGCCAGGCCTTTATCTTCTGGCTCCTGCACAACTCATCTCCCGCTGTCCCCACCTTGCACCCTGCTCTCTAGTCACCCTGGAGGTTTTATGCTTCTGCACATTTGCATGCGTTATTCCTTCACTCAGTGGGCCCTCCTTCCTCCTCGTCTTCCTGAATAACTTCTCATGGATGTTTCACAGGTAGAGTTGACACCTTTACGCACAGAAGAGGCCAGATGAGGAGAATATCACCCAGGTCTCAGGTACCTGCAGCTTCATTCCTGCAAAAAGGCTCATCAATCCTTCATACCAACAGCCTTTTGAACAACCACGTACAGTTGTTCAGTTTATGCACTGCACAAATGTATCTAGCTAAGGGGATTAGTGGAGATTGAACTCCACTTGCAAAGCAGTGCTGCTGAGAGCTGTGCCCATCCAGAGGGGGCACTTTTCCCAAATTTTCACCTGTGAAGGCAATAGCAGCCGTGCCTAGCAGACATGTGCAGAACGCAAGAGTAGACAGTTGATACCTTGACCAGCCGTCTTTTTTCCTTTTTTTTCTTTCTGTTTTTATTTTTTATTTATTTATTTATTTATTCATTCATTCATTTTGAGATAGGATCTGTCTGTGTTGCCCAGGTTGGTCTTGAATTTCTGGCCTCAACGATCTTCCCACCTCAGCCTCCCAAGTAGCTGTGATTATAGGCACGAGTCACTGCACCTGACCTTGACCAGCCATCTTGATAAGCTTGTCACTCATCCCGACTGCAGTGACTTGCAGAGGAGTCTGCTGCTGCTTGGCTGGCTGCTCTTGCAGGCGGGGACAGAGAGCTGGGACTTATCTGTAACAGCAACCCTGAGCACAGGACCCAGCCTGGGCGACTGCCCAGCTGACGAGAGCTGATTTTACCAAGTGAATCAAGGATCACATGAATCACTTCATCCTGGTTTCCATGCTCAGGCCACATGTTTATCCGGCATCTTTGTCAGAACCTGACACCATTTCATGTCAAGCTGTGGAAGTAGCCGAAGCTGTCCCTGCCTGCCCCACGAGGGAGACCACAGTGAACTTCCACCAAGATCGCTTCCTCCTGCCTACCCAGCCCCTGCCCCCCGTCAGCCAGACACACCCTGTGGCTTGTGCTCCCACACCCAGGTCCTGAGCTCACCAGGCTCAGGTGTTTAGTTCTTGCCCTCAAAGATATTTGAGATAAACATCTGGGCTTTGGGGGAGGCACATGCAGTTATGGGGGCCTCCTTGGTCGTGGCATCTCCCTCCTAGGCTGTGTCAGCCAGAATGTGCCCCCGGGCCTGGCTCAGCGTGTACTTTTCTGCTGCCTGAGCTCTGACCATGGGGCCCAGCAAGCCCCATCTGCCTCATTTCTGATGCCTGCTTCCCTCAGACCTCCAAGCTGTCACAGCGCTTCTGGGCTGGGGCCACAGCTCAGGTGACCACCATGCCAAGTCATAATTGTCCATGCCCATGACTCATGGCTGCCTGCGCTTTGGGCCCCGGAGATGTGCCTGTGAAAACCACTTCTCAAGTCCCAACTTGGAGGCATCCAGGAAGCCGTAGTGCTCAGCGGAAAGAGGATGGGTCAGGCGGTCCTGGATTCAAATGTCCACTCTTCTCTCCCCATCCCGAGGCTTTGCGCGGCTTGTTTAGCCTGTTTGACCCTTAGTTTCTCCTTCTCTGGAGGAGGGATGATAACACTACCACCAATGTGTGTTCAGTGACATAATGCCTGAAAAGTGGCTGGTACCCAATTTGATGACCAGCTTATCTAGGGCGTCCTGAACTTTCTGGGTTTGCACCAAAGTCTTGCATCCCAGGAGCCCCTCCATGATGGGAAAAGGAGAACATTGGTCACCTATGATCCCATATCAAGGAGCTGCTTCCTCTTCTGCCATCACTCAGGAGAACTACGGAAAACTTTGAGCAAGACCATGCGCGCAGCCTCTGGAGTCCAGAGAAGGGGCTGAGAAGGACGTAGACTCAAAATGCGAGACCCGGCTGGGCCTTGCTTTGTGACACTTGCCAATTGCCCTGCAAGCTGTCCCCATGCCCGGCAGGATTATCAAGTCCCTGAGGGGTGCACAGCCCCAGCTCCCGGGACAGAGCCCGGCAGGCAGTGGGAGCCCGGGAGACCCAGAAGCTTAGGCAGGCAGGGCGCGGCCAGCAAACCCGCATGGGCTTCGCTCCTTTGCTTGAGCAGAAGCCGGGACAGAACAGTTTTCTACCCCTGTCGTCAATGCACAGCCTGTAAAGCAGGAACAAAGCGGTTTGTTCCGGCGGCCGGCCGTGTGCTGGAGCAGCAGCGCCCCCTGCTGGCAGGCCCGACGCCACCTTGCTCCGGGCGCCGCGGGAGACCGAGCGCCTGGGCCCTAGGGAGCTCGGCTTCGCTGGCCGCGGAGGAGAGGCCAGACTGCCCGGCCCGGCGGCGCTGCGGTGACGGCGGCTGTGGACGGGCAGCCGGCTGGTGATGCTCGTGGAGCTGCGGACTCTGGGTCCTGGGGGAGGGCAAGACAAGTGGCTGCCACGTCTGTCCTCTCTGGAGCTTGGGCTCTGCACAGGCCCTGCACAGAGCTGAGGGGCTGCCCCAGCACCCTCTCCCTGGCTGACCCATTTCCTCCCCAAATACCCCAAGAACACATCATTTCCCCCATAAAACTTCTTACTGAAGAACCATCACTGTCTCAGCATTTCTTTTTCTCTTTGTTTCGATGCTAGTACTAATAGCTGGTTTTCTCTTCAAAGCTCCCTCCAGGAGCAGCTCATGAACAAGACGGGACGTGCCTGGGAGGATGGCACCTCAAAATCCAGGTGGGGCCAGGGCACGGGTCCTCAGCTGCCTCCCTGAGAGCCAAATGACCACCGCCCACACCCGGGGCAGCTATTCCAAATGAGGCCTCAGCAAGACCCCAGGCTGTCACATGCCTCAGGGGCCAATGATCTGGACAGGGTCTATTCCCATTTGACATGTGAAAGTGAGGAGTGGCTTGCCCAGGCCCTCACAGCGAGCTGCAGTCTCACCCTGTGTGCTTCCTGCCACCCCGGGCCTGCTTCAAGCTCCCAGAAGAAGTCACAACCTTAAATGTTCATTAGAAGGAGATTGAGCTCATAAAATACTATGGGATATGATGCTGATCTTAAAAAACAGAATGTTCATATACATAACTACTTTTTACACGCACACACATATATATGCAGATTACAAAACAACATATGTGTTTATTATCAGTCAAGCTCCTGAAAAGCTTGGGGTGGGGCGATTTGAAGAGAGTTTAATGAAAGAGTTTATTTTCAGGGTTTAAAAAAAAAAAATCAGCCAGGAAAGGTGCTCCAGTAACCACCCCTGGGGCTCAGGGCAAAGGGAGGTAGTTCTGGAAGCCAGAGATGGAAACTGCAGGTAGCCACCTGACAGGAGCTATGACCCCAGCAGAGGGCCACCGCCAGTAGTTGACCTCGCTCAGAGGGTGCAGGGAGGTGGAGGGTCAATAACCCAGCCTCACCTCAGCCGAGGGCTGAGCCATGGGTGCAGTGCGTGCCACACCTGCCAGCTTCTGGGCAGAGAACAGGGTGGAGGGGGTGCCCAGGGCAGAGACCCTCACAGGTTATACACACGTGAGAATGTCTAAAAGGAGACACCTCAACGTGTTAACCTGTGTTCATCTTGGGGGTGGGGGAGCTGGGATTGCCAGGAGTAGGGGAAATGACACTTTGACCTTTTACTTCTTATGCTTATATATCTGAATTTATAACAACTAGCAGATATGAATTTTTTTTTTTTTTTTTTGAGACTAGGTTATGTTGCTCAGGCTGGTCTCAAACTCCTGACCTCAAGTGATCTTCCTGCCTCAGCCTCCCAACATGCTGGGATTACAGGCGTGAGCCACCACGCCCAGCCCAAAGACATGAAATTTAACACCAACAATAATTAAAATATTCCACTGGGGACCGGGCATGGTGGCTCACGCTTGTAATCCTAGCACTCTGGGAGGCCGAGGTGGGCGTATTGCTCAAGGTCAGGAGTTCGAGAGCAACCTGAGCAAGAGCGAGACCCTGTCTCTACTAATAATAGAAAGAAATTAATTGGCCAACTAAAAATATATAGAAAAAATTAGCCAGACATGGTGGCGCATGCCTGTAGTCCCAGCTACTTGGGAGGCTGAGGCAGAAGGATTGCTTGAGCCCAGGAGTTTGAGGTTGCTGTGAGCTAGGCTGATGCCACGGCACTCTAGCCCGGGCAACACAGTGAGACTCTGTCTCAAAAAAAAAAA